>CABFOW010003341.1:0-24828 GCA_902141385.1 Timema californicum
CACCCTCCTAGTCAATTAAGGGCTCCTTTGTTTGCCAATTAATCTATTGTTCGTGTCTCAGAAGTAGCAAAACCCTACTACTCCCATCCTCGTTAAAAGACACACGTCAGGCAATCATGTTTTTTTTGTGGTGATAAAACGAAATCAAGCGCGCTAAAACATAGCCTGAAAATTAAATTTATCTAAATAGTTATAAAAGAATCATATTAATTTGATACACCAACAATTTCACAATTTCGGAGTGATAGGAGTGGTTTTTTTTAAGATGAGATCTAATCTTATCCATTAATTATTAATTATAGGGGATCATTTGTCAGCCAGTCGTATCAGGAGGTCCTGGTTTATGATTTGAAAAATATGGTTTCCGAGCATTCCCAAAATTGTTATGACTATTGATAGATTTTGAACCGAATCAAATATGGCAAGCCTCACCCTCTCTCAGTGTATATTTTGTGCACCCAAACATTCAGTAAATAATAATACATTTTTATTTCACTAGAAGCCCGTCAAAGAATCTCACCGTCAAATATTTTTCCGCTATATCAAAGACTTATAATAAAAATCCATCGTTTGAAAGAAGAAAGAAAATAAAGTGGTGGGTGGATACTCTTTTTTTCAATTTCAAACTTTCATCGGTGGTAGGTGTCGACAGAATATTTAGAGAGTGGGGTGTTAGGGTTAAAGAAGGAGGGGTGAATCAGAATATTAAAAAAAAACTCTTAACATTTCTATCAAGAATTTTACCTTGTTATGCGCCAATGCAAATAAACGGTTTGTAAAATGGTGTGAGATAACAAAAAAAAGCCTTTTCGGAATAGGTTTGTGGATGAACAAGAAAGAAAGGAACGATTCGGAAATACAGGGTGAGAGGATAAAAGGGGGTGGGTTGGAAAAAGGGCAAAACGTAATGAGGAATGTGAAGCGTTGATGAACAAAGTCTTCCGGTTCGTTACACACGGTAAATATTTATGCGCCTTCGACAATGAAATGTTGCGTTACAAAGGGCCCGCGATATGAAAAGGTGACAAAAACCCGTTTCATTTAACTGTCGCAAGGGTTAGGTGATTTGGTAGACTACCCAGTGGGACAAGAACATATAACTATAGTATTAATTCGTTTGGATGGAAGCATGTTAAATATTCAATTAATTTAAATAGATATTTAACACCGTGTATTCCTACCTGTTCAGGTTATAAGTATATGCACTAATTACGCTAGTGAGTCGGGGAGGAGGAAAATTGAATTTAGAAAAAGTGAAGTGAATTTGCGTGGAGGTAGAGTGGAAAACAATTTTGGAAAAAACCCTCTTCGTACACCCGAATGAGGTTCGAGCCTGTATCTCTCCGTCATCGGCAGTCTAGTCTACTGTCGAGAGTAGCGCGTTAGACCATGTGGCCACCGAAGCGAGTATACATTTTGCTACCCCGGATAAATATGCCACGTACTACCGGTTAAATCCGCTGACCTAGTGGGTTGTAAATATAGAACAAACACTTGACCATATTAAACACCCTCCTGCCCAATGTAGAGAGAATAGATAGGTAGCGCCATTTTGAAGAATTTGTTGATGTCATTGCTTACGTCAGCCACGAAACTACGTCACCCAGTACACAGCAGGTTGTGCGGTCCATGCGATTCGGGCGGTCTTTTCATTTATCTTAATGATTATTTACTTATTTGTGTTTACCTGGAAGCGGTTTTTTCGTGTATAGCTAGTTACTTTATTATGTTTACCAATCAAGTATCTGTTTTAATATGCTAATATAAAATACAGCAGGGATGTTCTAGTTAAAGATTCAATAATAGTAACTATAATAATAAATATATGTATGAATGCTAATTATATGTAGTTGTATTGTTCTTATCAAGCTGTTTATTATTTTATAATAATTTTTCTTTTATATATTATAATATATAGGATACAAGTCATTGCTGAACAATCAAACTTTTAGGCCTTTTGTCAATGTATTTACGTACGTTAGGCACGTAATGCTACGAGTCATCGTTGAACAAGCAGACTTTTAGACTTTTTGCTAATTTATTTGCGTACGTTTTTAAATTTTAATTACATGTGTTTTTAAACAGACATACAAAATGCCTAGATTTGTTGTTGCACTCTTTGTAAATAATCAACGAAACTGCAAGAGTAATAATATATCATTTTACCCCTTTCTTAAAGATCCAGGAATTTTCCGTACATTGGAGCTCAAATGTAAAAGGAAAGACATAATTAATACAAATTTTGCTCGAATCTGTTCCATTCATTTTGCCGATAGGGACTTTGATATTTGTGGTGCTAAATTGAAAGTTAACTAAAATGCCAAGAACTTAAAACAAATTTAATATTGCCAGTGTTAATACAATAGTTCCAACACGCAAGTAATTTTGAACACATTTTAGTTTTTTGGAGTGTAATTTATTCAGTTTTTCTCATTTATTGGTGTGGATTTTAAATATGTATTAATATGTTTAATGTTCCCAAACGTGATATTATAATTTCTAGCAATAATTATTTAGAAAGGACTTAATTTGTCTTCCATAAAGCTTTGTGAATGTTAATCCAAGTTCTCACGTGTCATTTTCCGTGATTCACTGAAGAATAATACAAAATGAACGTCAGAACATTCATTTCATTAGACTGTATTATTATTTCACGCTTTCGTTAAAAGTTAAAAGAAGTTATACTTTTAGTAATTGTTAATCAATAACATTATTTAAAAATGAAAACAAAATGAACCGTGTGAACACGTACAGGAGTTAATGAATTCATTTTTTATTTAAATGTAAAGATTTATTTAGATATTTACAAACAATACATTGTGCTGTTAAAAGATTTCTCAAAAATTGTATTTTAGGGGCGAGACGAAAAAACTGACCCATTTTTGGACTGTTATGGACCATTTGAATGTCTACGGAATATAAGTAGTGATTTATATAAAATAAAACAGCGCGTGGTACCATTTTAGTAAATTAAACCGTAGTTAATTATTCTCAACATGATCAGCATGATAAATGACACATGTGAACAAATACCTTTAATTTTTATTTTCATTAAAAATGACTCACTTGAAATTATTCGTTGAAAGAGACACGTGAGAACACGGCTTTAAACGCTGGCTAGGTACTTAGTGACGTCACACGCTGGCTAGTGTACTGAGTGACGTTACACGCTCAGCCAATCAGATGTCTTTCTCCAACTGGCGTCACCTTCTATTCTCTTTACATTACTCCTGTCTGTAATCAGCCTCAATAACCCCCTGGCCACTAGGATGAATATATCGGTTTCTTTAACTACAGTCCGTTTTTCATAAGACAGGCCTAACTGAGAGTTAGAAAATTACAAGATCTACATTCAAGTATTCATACGTCAAGTCAGGTGATCTGCAGCTGTCACTTTTGATAAGTATTAATACCTGTAAAATAACACTAATACTAGTGTAGAGTATTATTAATTTGGACAGTGAAATTTTATTTTATAAAGGCTTTTTTTTTAAAATTAGATTGTAGAAGGTACTTCTATTAGTAGAGATGGGATCGAGAAAATTAAAAAAAAAATCATACATGTTTAACAGAAATGTGAGATGCGCGAGAATCTTTCATGAGAATAATCACTTCTTCTAGATAGTCCCCTTACCCGATCCATTCATTTATGGGATTATCCATTTAATAATGTATTATGTTACAGTCCTGATTAGATTTTAAATATGGCGTCGTTTGTGTCTTTAATAATTATTGGTATTCAAACTTTGTATTTATTAATTCGCTGTCGAAATTCGTGCACGTTGCATCAATAAGTTTATTTTCGTATCTTTTCCTGCTATTCCTTTGAAATTATTATTGAAACAAAAAAGGGGGAAGGGGGAGGAAGAGGAGAAAGATATTGTAAAGTTTAAATTCAATTTCTATTGCAATTCCTACAGATTAGTTCCATTTGAATTTTATTAAATATGAATATATTATAGTTACAGTTTTTCCTTCACTTCTTGCTTCCATTCTTAATGGAGACGTTTGGATGAAAAGACTTTCACAAGGCATTTAATTAAGAAAATTGAATTAGAAGACATCTCAATTGTCAAAGAAAACCTTTATAGATGAATAAATAATGGAACTTCAATTAAATATTCTTGGAATTGGCATCATCTGAATAATTCTAGAGTATTTTGTTGGGCCTTCTGCGGAGATTAGGTGCGTGAACATATTTCAAAACAACTCTACTTCGTAATATAGCTTGATGAATCGAATTGTGTACACTATTTGACAGAAACAGTCGCTGACATTAGCTTATCAAGGATAATACGTTGAATGTTTTAAAATTGAAGCTAAATTTGGGAAATTATTTTAAATTTTATTAACTTAACTATAGTATGTTCATCATTATAATATTAGCATTTATAATAACAAAAACAAACAAAGAAGGATTTTCTTATCAAGAAGACATTAATAACCTTCACTAGTATACATTTATATATCAGGAAAAGGTTCCTTAAGGCATATATATGGAGCGTTGTTCTTTACGGATATGAAACAAGGACCATTGGCGCAACAGATAGGAAAATATTAGAAATGTTTTAAACGTGGTACTTCAGAAAAATGTTAGAAATATCATAGCTGGAGATGTTATCAAATACAGAAAATGAAATAAAACTTTGAAAGGGTATACAGCAAAGAAGAGTTAACATGGTATGACATATAATGAGACATGATAGTTTGACGAAGATAACTAAAGCAGTAGATGGGTGAGGGAAAAATTCAGAGAGAGAAAGACCAAGACTGGAGTATATGATGCAGATATCGGACGATGTTGGCAGAAGAAGGTACAAAGATGAAGTGGGGGGAAAAAAAAGTCCCAAGATATGCAAAAGTGGAAGGTGCAGTAAACCAATTACAAGATTTATGACCTAATGATGATTTAGTTAGAAATAATTCTGTTTAAATTAATTAATTAACTATATTGAACACTCAAAAAGCTCACACACACACACACACACACACACACACAACACTGTTGATCATTAGCAAATAAAATATTGGCCAAGATTCAATGATACGCGTGGAATCAGTTTTATTTCACGCAAAATCATACTAATTTAGTAAATAGCTGTGAATTGAGATACCGTATCAAATAATCAAATCTAAAGGCTGATACACACAGAATGCTAAGCTAAGCTAAGCTATCATCTGCTAAAACTTTGTCAATTTGGTTTCACGCTCATTGCTAAGCTACGCTAAGCCATGGTCCCTCTTTTCCCTCCAGAATTCAGTGTTGTTTCTTTCTGGTCTGATCCAGTGAAGTTTAGTTATGATGGCGTTCTCCAACATGTCTTGTTTGAGTTCAGATGATAGTAGTGAAGAAGAAAAGATGGTGCTGTTAGCAGCTCTTTTGAAAGATGAAGAAAATTTAGGAGCTGGAGGTTTGACTTGTTCAATTAACGCTTACATTTTAATATAAAAACATTTATTAAATATAAAACCTAAATAAAATATTACTTAAATACACGCGAAACAAATTGAAAACAAAACATCAACAATTCTTTAGCTATCTACACCAAACCAGCACTGCGTCTGTTCAACACGGAGCCCAAGCTGCGTTATGCGCATGCGCAAAATAAAATTTGTTCAAGAAGGAATACGGAAATATTGCCCGGCCAGCAATCAGAAAAAACAAAGAGCGGCGCAACAAGGCATAGCTTAGCTTTCTGTGCGAACCATCATATTTAAATACATGTCCCGCTATTTTTCTAAAAGGTTAGCAGAGCAAATCTTAGCTTAGCGTTCTGCGTGAATCTGCCTTAAGTCTTACTATGAAACTGTCTCTTAGCATACGTACGAAGGGAAACCTGATGGCATGCACCTCGAATATTGATTGTTAGCCGGGAAAAATGAAACTTATCAAAGCTTAGGAAAAACTTCATATTTTTATTATAATTCTAAATAAACGCGAGCATGATAAACTAAAATACGTAATCACCGGCTGTGCTGGAATTAAATGTATATCAAACAATAATTATCGTTTACTTTCTGTATGTGCTGTAGAACCCATTATTGGTTTGTTTGGTATTGAAATGTATTGTCAAGATGATATTTCAACCTTGAATCCAAAGATAAATTTCAAACTTTAATCTATGGAAAATCTTTTTTTTTTCACAAGGCCTCTTCTCCAACCTGGTAACGCCAAGCATTCGACAGCTAGATATAAATAACTGTTTATATTGATGAAGATAAAGCAAAGAGTTACGGGAAAATTTAAAAATATAACGAATAGATACCTTCACAATGAGAAGAAGAACATGCAACTTACACGCCTCCTAGGGCCACATAAATGAAACCAGACGTTAGTTGGAAAACCCTTTTTCTGCGTTAGCAGTGAGAAGAACAAAATGTATATATTTGAATCATGAATGGTAATTTGTTTACCCTTCTATTTGTTCCAATCCCTCTCCCGGTACATTCTTCCAAAAATAAATATATCTAGCTGTAATTTGAAAAGAGGCCTCCTTTAAAAAGTTGATTTACATTCAAGTTAAATTGATTTTTATAAAAGCCATACTAGTTTATTTGATTTAAAGATCAATAGGTTTCCTCTTATTTCACACAAAGTTAACGAACGAATCATCTTTTATTAATTTTGTGTGTGTGTTTTTTTTTTCTGTCCTTAGATCATATTTAATAAGTGTAAATATTAGGAGTAACTTATATTAATATATTTAGTTTTTAGGGATATGTAATATTATTTAAATTAGTTACATTTATTCACTAAACACTTAAAATTTACCTAAAATTATTTATTTATTAAAATAAAACTTTAGACACCTCGTAAATTTAGTAGTTAACCAATTTAGTTGACAGGAAAAAATCCACAGTTATAATTCAAATATCTTAGTAAAAATAACAGATTGACAGAGCCGGGCTGGAGATGTAGAAATTATTCCCGTAATTTCGCTGAGAATCCTTACGGTTATTTGGTCCTTCTATCAATCAAGATGGTAAAGAAAGGGACGCGAGTTTAAGCCCGTCTTTTTTACAGTTTATAAAGAAAAAAAATTGGTCAATAGGAATAAAATATTTCTCCAGTAAATATATACATTTAGTTTAATACTCTACACGTGGCAGTCTCAACAATTCTTGAATCTATGTCATAAGCATATCAGTAATTGATAAGAAATTAGTTAAATAAAACGAAAACGTTTAAATAAAATTCTGCGATTATCATTACAGATATGCCAAGAATTATAGATATATTTAGTTTAATTTGCTACACATAAATATAACTATTGAAGAAATATTTGATTTATTTTGGACATAAAAAAAGGTTTTGCTATAGAAATTTCAAAAACGGAGACCTTTTATCCCGTCTCCCACTCCCCCATCTTATGAGCGATGCGCGATAGAAAATACAGTAACTAAATTTAGAAAAAGCATTCTTTTTGGGTTTTTTTTTTCACTTACAACTTTCAGATCATAAGTTTTTCCCAAGCACCTCGTCTTACTACCTGTTCGGGCAATACACATATGTTTTATATGAGGAAAGTTTAATTTAGAGGCGCTATACCCGCATTTTCGTGGAGGGAAAGTGGGGAAACATTTAGGTTTAAAAAAAGCTTTCTAAACAAGACAGGGATTCAAACCCTGATCTCCCGATCATAAGCAGTCCAAGCTATTGCAAAAGTGATGCCTTAATCTATTTTATCACCTTAATATAGTAGAGTCGTGTGTAATGAGGATGGTTTTGTCTAAATGGTTTTCCACTCTCTCTGCGCATAAATGCAGGTACACTCCTTATATATTTAAGCCTTCCCCATCCCGAGCACAGTACATACATATGTATACTCCATTAACGGTAGGAATTACTCTCTGAAAGGTCTTTTTTCCTACCAATATCCTACTATATAATAGAGTTCTGGTAGAGATAAAGGTCTTTCAGAAAACAATTATTAGGGTGAACGGACTTTATACAACCCGAACAGGCAGTAAGAGGAGATACTTTAAAAAAAATAAGGCTTCTGACGTCTGGAACCGCACTTACCGCTCCAAACTACACACATACTGCCTCTATTTGGACTCTACCTGGACTCGAACCGAAGTTGGTAGAATCTGTCAGTACAGGCATTGGTAAACTCCCTCTCATAGGTTGTGGGGTAAGCGCCCGGGTAAAGCGTGGGGTAATCAGATTCCTTTAGTCTCCAAACCCCCGGCTAATGAATTTAAAAGGCTTTGCCTCTCCTAACTTTCACCCCTCTGCCCCTCATCGTGTAACCCTTGCTGGCATCACGGCGCGTTGTTTGTCCTCATTGACTCTCCGGGCACGACCTCCGCTGCAAGGAGCTGAGTTTCAGCGCCCGGCGGGCTTTTAGCGTCCAAAAACAGGGGTGTGAAAAACGCTCCATATTCCCATCGACGTGTAACATTATTATTATTATTATTATTATTTAGCACCACGTCTTACTAACCGTTCAGTTTATACGCTTTAAGTATCAATTACGCTAATGGATTAGGAATTGGGAAGGTTGAGTTAGAGGAAGTGAACCCGCATTTGCGTGGAGGGAGAGTGGAAAACCCTTCAGGGAACCTCCCCAGTTCACCCGACCAAGATTCTAACCTCGATCGCCCAGTGCTCGACAGTCGAGCTCAACACTACTAGCGCGTTAGCCAACTACGCCACCGAGGCGGGTGACGTGTAAAAGTCTTCCATTAATTTGGTACTTGATCTAGTTCTATTCTAACTCATTACAACCTATATCTTATCTTGAGCTAGTTATATCCATTTCAGCTCATCACAGTCTATCCCTATCGGAAGCTAGTTATATCCAGTCCACCTCATTAAACCCTATCTCTAATATTGAGCTAGTTCCTATACAGTCTACCTCATTACATCCAATATATTATCTCGAGATATTTCTATCCAGTCTACCTCGCTAATTTTTTTAAGTTTCAAATTCTTAAACATTCTTATGAACGTAAAGACCACCTTAGAACACTTTTGTCCCATCATTGTCTATCAACAACCAACAATTTAATTTCTGAAGTGAGCGGAATAGTCAAGATAAATTTAAAAGGGTTATGCCAAGTATTCACTATAGAAAAGCATAACAAAGTGCAAGCAAGAGCCATCCATTCTTCACGAACTTGATAAGGATTAAACGTTGACCTCAACCGCTTCAGTGGCCACATGGTTTAAGGCGTCTCTAAAACAAGAGATTATACTGTTTATTACGGAGAGATAGGGTTATAGTCCTTTGCGGGTGTACTGAAAATGGTTTTACTTAAATGGTTTTCAACACTCCCTTCCCCCGGGCAAATGTGGGTACACTTCTTATAAACTCAACCTTCCTCATCCCTAACACATGTAATGATATTGGTGTGGATTAATCTAAATTATGTAAAACGTCATGGATGAAGGTAATTTTTCTTTAAAGTAATATATGTAGAATTATCTTTTTAAGAGTCATCCATGAAGAAACGCGCACTTCTCAGAAACAATTTGAAAAGGATCTCACCACTATAATATATTTTTTATACCATCTTTCATGTTAAAAGAATAACTGCGTCAATTCTTGTTAAAGGGAAAAGCTTCATAGTATTTGGCAGAAGACGCAATTTCTCTATACCAATAAGAAGCTAGCCTTCACAAAACCTGTCGCCAGGACTCTTTCTATTCATCGAATTTAACACTGTTGATGAGGGGAGAGAAAGGCAAGACGTATGTTATATATAAACCATTGTGCGTATGTTTAAGGCATCTCCGGGATCCAAATATCTACATCGAGATCCCGCTCACGCAAAAGTCAGTCGAACACAGTATAATATAAGTCACATCAATATCACAAGTGTGCAGTGGTATAAAACATTTAATTAAAATATGTACAAGTAATTAACAGGTGTAATTTAAATAAACCGTGTGTGAAATAACAGCCATCAACATTTCTCTTTCTTTAATTATATTAATATACCGATTTAATTAGTGCTCGAACACGGAGCTATAGACAGCTGATTAAACTATATATATTCCGTATAGTGATGATAGGCGCTCGATCACGGATATTTAGACAACCTATACATTATCACAGCATTATATCAGGAAATTAATCCATAGTGTTACAAATGACGCTCAAAAAGAGCGGCACTTTTAATCCATATTATTACACACAATAGCGTAGTTAAGTTCTTAGGCGTATAACCCACTGGGTAGTAAGACACGGTGCTAGAAGATGAAAAGAAAAAACCTTGGCCCCTCTGGTCAAAGTCGAGTTAAATTATATAATCCATTACGGATTAAATATATACTATATTATTTAATTACAGTTATACCTGAATCTTAATATAATAATTATTAAATTGAAGAATTACACCTAGACAAGGGAATCGAACCCGGGGCGTACTAAACCAAAGATTACGTGTTCGATTTCTATGTAAAAGTGTAATTTTTTAGTTTAAGGCAAATTACTTTTAGTCCAGCTTTATCCTAAGCTAAACGAGAAATATGTTGTAAGCTTTTGTTCTGCAGTCTCTCGAGTCAGGGATTAAAAAAAAACAGCACTGATATATCAGACACCGTATAACTATCCTCAGGAGAAGGCAAACTAATTAAAATCTCCTGCGCTTACAACTTGGGTAGTTTATGGTTAGAGAAGGGGGATCGTTAGATCCCTTCGCAGGTGATGGACGCATCGTTAGTGGTCGATGAACAAGGCATTTTTACATCATTTGCCAAGTTCAATTTCCTCCCAGTGGCATAGGGGTATCGGTTTACGGTGGACAAAGGTGCCGCACCTGGGCGATACTTCTATTTCGAGTGTCCTGCATTATTGAATACAAGTACAGTAGCCCCATGGCTTCATTGGTGCTGAATGACAGCTTCAAAAAGTTACCAGACCAAATTACGTATCCCTACGCCAAACCATGAGATCTGTTAAAACATGTGTTTCGCATCTGTCACTTTTGACAGTCAACATTTAGGTATATACATAAATGTTGACTGTCAGAAGTCAGCTGTGAGCTGTCAGTCAGCACCAAAGAAGCCAGAGATTGCCGATAGGTACGTATTTTTTAATAGAAAGGCACAGTTTGTCCCAAAAGTTACAATGCAGTAAAGCGTATCTCGTTGCAGTTCTTCCCACAACAGATTTCGGGAATGTACCCCCACGGACCTGAATACATGTCTGAATACGCCTCTTCATATTGAAGAATCTGAGGGGAGTTAAAATTCTAGGATTTTCCTCAAGTGTTATATTATATTTAACACAGCCCTATTAAGTCCACGCCAGTGTTCTGGTGGTATAAGGAGTCAATTATTGGCCGGTATGCCTGATGAAAGGAAGAGGTTGGAGCCCCATTCATATTTGTACCATTTTGCCATCCCTTTATGAAACTATGCATTACCATAATGCTAAAGGTGGTAGTAAAAAAAATACAGATATATATAGACTATACGTACCCTTTAAGGTGTCTTCACGTACCTCTGGGGGTAAGTGTACCCCAGTTTGAATACCATTAATACTTTTGCGAATTACTGATAATTCTCATAGTGAGTTTTTGTAGTTTAATTAATTTTCGTAAAAAAAAACTTAAAAGAGTTATCTTTGGTTTCATTTCCTTGATCGGCAGCTATGTGTGAGTTAGTGTAGATTTACTTTATTATCAAATGTGTAAAGACATTTTTTTGGACAGTCTGTACTATACGTAGTAATTTACTTAGTTAGAAACTAATCAAATGAAAGTGAAAATGAAGCTGATCCTCCAAAACGTGCATAGATTTAGGCTAGTAAACTTTTGAGATGTATTTCAAGACATTTCTCCAAAAAAAGACCATCAGGAATGAAAGTAAGATATTCCTCGGTAGGATTGGATGTGTCCCATTACATTTGACCACCTGGTGCTTGTTCTTTCAACCAACCATAGCCGAGGTCGGATGAAAGGTGAGGGGGTGGAGAAGAGACGGAAAGAAAACCTCTGGGACGTCTAGGGAAACCGATATGTAAGGTGTTGTTTTTGGGGCCGGCTTACGAAGAAAAGTGGATTTTAGAAAGGAAAGGAGGAAGGCCCAGCCAGACGCACCCAAGCACTGACAGACAGATGTTACATCAGCGTCGATGCCTCGCCTTCATCCCCTTCACATCACAAGAGATTGCGTCGGGACGTATCAAGAAGCAAGGGTGTAAGGGATACAACAAAGTACACACACACACACACAAATAGCCACAAAAAAATCCCGAGAAAAGGAAAAGCAATTAGCAACGTGAAACTTGGGGGAGGAGAGACGGGAAGAAGACTAAAAAGGAAATAAGATAAAAGAAGGAATGCAACGTTGCGAGGAAGTGTATTTCGGTAATGACAGTAGAAAAGAAAACTGGATTCTGGCAGTCCAAACTCGAGCGACGTAATGAAAATAAAAAAACACGGGAATAAGAAAGAAAAGTGAGGGTGGATAAACCCCCCCCCTTTTTTTGCGGAACTTTGGATATAAAAATATTGTAGCCAGAAGAGGACTAAAAAGAGAGAACACTCTCACTAACCCTTCATTCCCCCCCAAAAAAAAACAAAATGGTTGGTAACAATGATATGGATAATTTACAACTAAAATAAACGCGAGAAAAACAGATGTGTTCCCTCACTTGTTTTCAGTATAACAGAAGTAAGATTAAGGTGAAAAAGTGTTCTAAGCCACACATAACACTCCTGACGTGTAAAGTGTATGAAAACACGTGACGTATTCACCAAACAGGAAAAATAAGGGAAGCGAACAAAGGAAAGGAAATTAAACAACCAAGGGAAGAAAATAAAAAGGGGTTACGGAAGAAAATCTAATACCTGGGTTGAATACGTAAATAGAAAGAAAGCACGGTGTGTAGCATTAGTAGAGAAGAACAAGAAATAAGATGCTTGGAGAGAGAAAATGGAATTCACGTGTCTTCAAACCCTCTAGTGGAAAGAAGTAGGCTACTGTGTATAAACAACAGGAGTCAAGTTTACGAGAACAGAAAGAGGTGGGAAGGGATGATTGTTTGTTGGATAATACGAGAAAGGGGAGGAAATTTATTCCTTGGTGGTTGACGAAATGTTGCCGGGAAGAACTCCCTTTAAAAAAATCTACAAGGAATAGAAATAAATTGAAACTTATATGAATAACAGTTTTTTTTAAAAGTGACAAAAGAAACATGAGGAAGTAAGAAAAGACTAGATAAAAAAACATCAATATGTAAAAGAAAATTGATGAAAAAAAATAAAGGCAAACATACAAACAAAATACGCAGGTATGAAATAATTATATTTAATGCTTTTCTTTGTGACTTCCATTTTTGAACAGGTTTATCGATTCCTTTATATGGGAATGCAATATAAGGGTGACTGTTTGATTTGCAAACATAAACAAAGCTGCTGTTAAGATTTATAGACATAATTATATTCTCTAAGCGCAGTTACCGGAATACAACCAGGGTATCTTAGGGTAAAAGCACACAAGCAAAGACACGGAGCGGGGTGATGCGATGCAGAGCAAAGTAGTTTGTTTTCAACAGCGATTTGACGCGACAAGATGGACGCTGAGCTCCTGATTGACGAAGTATTTGCCAGGCCACATTTTCCTCCAGTTTATGGTTTGCTTCTTCAAAACATCCAGGACTTTACTGATAATATAACCAAAGGTAATGAATGACATTCTTGAATATTCGACAAATCGTGACTCATGTCTCCTTAGCAAGGAAAACAAATGGCATTGCTAATTTATACAGTAATTTTACCCAAAATCATAACACAACCTTCAAGGTAACAAGAATTTTTATTGACTTAAGAAAAACATAACTTATAGATAAATATAAATAAGACAAAATCAATTATGTCTAGCACCTAAGTACAATAGAAAGTATAACATCTAACATGAATTTTAAAAATATATTGTATTTTGAGCAGAGAAGCGTCATAACAGTTCTTAGCCAATGTGAAGCATTAGATGCAAAAATCCTTTAACCATCTACAACAGACATGGCACATTGTCCTCTTATACTTGGAAGAGACAAGTACATAATAATAACAATTAAATATAAATGACAATGGCATAGTGCCCTAATTCTTTAGAAGTGACAGGTACAGAAATAATAATTAGCAAAGCATGGCCAAGGGCACTATAGGATTCCTTTACCGTAGATAAAAATCAAATCGTTAATGGCACTTAGCACACAGCACTCTTAGCGTAATAATTAGGAAGATGACCGGTACTAAACATGTAATGAATACCCTGGGGCCTTGGAAAATTAACAGCAAATGCTCTCTTCAATAGTTTCTTCACTCATTAGTAATCAGGCTTCGAATCGACAACATTATACACTGCGTCAACGGGCACACATTAAAATCATAAACGATGGTAGGGGGAATAAATTAGCCTTACCACCCAGAACTAGTAATGAAAAGGGGCCCCCCGGGGAATAGCTCACAGAGCCGTACTGAACCAGTGCCAGCCAGTATGTTCAGCCACCTAGTAGGGCTCCGGATGGGGAAAGGGGATCAATGAAAATCACAGCGAGATATTGCCAATAGCTCACACTTTATGTTAGATAATCGCAGAGAGATGATACCCCCGAGCCCCCCCCCCCTTCCTCTTGGGCCGGCACGTCGTGAGAGAAGTGCCCAAGACCACACGCTCCCCCCCTACCCAAAACCCTTGGGGCACACATTAAAATCATAAGCCCATGAGCGACTGTGGTCAAATATGTCGGGGGCATGGTCTAGGGGAAGGGGGAGGGAATCATCCGGATGTGGAAAGTAGGTTAATTGATATCACAATACACACTCTCTCGTATGGTCTCGGGGAAGGGGGGGGGGTGAGTGGGGGAATTAACCGGATGTGGAAAGTAGGTTAGTTGCTAGCCCGGGGGCTGTTACAGGTGGTCGTACCAGACCACTCACATAAGTCTCTCAGCATGGCTGACTTGGATTGACCGTGGTCCACGACACAGAAACACAGCACAGTCCTTCAGATGGTAAGTTTTTTCTTAACGTTTATTCCATAACGTCACATAACGGTGGAACTTTATTTGAGTAAGAGAGGAGGAACTATCAAAAAAGTTTGAGATTTTCTACCTACCTTTCCAGAAAGTTTTTTATGGACTTTCTACCCTCCTCTCCCTCAGTTAATGTTAGAAAAATTAATGCTCTTAGAAGCTATTTGTAATGATCCTTGTTAAGAGATTTTTGAAAATTATACAGTTTAACAGTAATCTAAAATATTTCTCACACAGAATTATTTTTTTGAAATGTGGATACTCTTATAGGGTATTTGGAGTAGTGCTTTGTCGGCAAATTTGTTGAAAATTCTGATTTTTCAAAAAGCTATTGTGGTCCTCACCCGATTTTTTTTTAAAACTTGGAATGCCTTAGAAGACATTTAAAGTGTTTTCCACTTGATTATTTATATATTTTTTTAGATTTTTCTAAAATCTATTTGAAATTTTCTTCCCCCAAAACATTTAAAAAGTTGAATGCGTTTAGAAGCTATTTGGAACGGTCTTCCCCTGGATTTAAAAAAATGTTAACGTCCATGGACGCTATTGAAAATGGGCTTCCTCCTACAAATTTAATAAAGCTAATTGGAGTGCTCCTCTCTAGTATTTAAAAACTATATATATATATATATATATATATATTAAATTAATAATTTGAATGGCTGCTTACGAAAATCAAAAGCCTCTAGAGGCTATTTAGAGTGCTCCTTTCCTGGCAAAATTTTGAAAAGCGAATGCCTCTAAATTATCTGAAGTTTGATACAAGCCCACCTTTAAGTTTCTTACTAAAAACTTCGAGAAATTTTGGAAGCGGGGAATGGGGGGGGGGGGGGGGNGGGCGTGGTTACACCCCATAGATCTCTCCTCCCTTCACCCATGTATTCCCCAATATAGTCCCTATCTTGACATACTTCATGTACCAAGTCACTTACGTGATAGTTTTGATGACGAAATTTTGCCAACTAGAGAGGATACACTTCTCCCTGCTTCGCAAAGGTGTGTGTGTGTGTGTTTTGCGTGCTGACTGCCCACTCTTTGTCGAGTGAAGACGCTTCGCTACGCTCGTTATCACGTCCCCCCCACCACCACCACCTCGCTGCCTGTGTGAACAAACCCTTAGACTTGGTGTTTGACCTTTATAAATCAGTTTAAGTTACAAGAGCAGACAATCGAAGTCATAGAAAGAGAGAAACTAAGCGTTTGTATGTATTTGAATTAAGAGATAGTCAGTCACACGCTTAGGGTTTATATAGTGTCTGGAAATGCTAATTCTTTGGAATTAAGGCCTTACCATCTAGATATTTTTTTTATCAAGTGCATGTAATGTAAAAAAAAAAATCAGATTAATTATATCAGCACGCAACTTATAAAATAACTTTATTATTGGGTATAATAACTAGTTCGCAAGCAATTTACGTTATTACTATGAAATAGAAAACCTCAATTTTGCCAATTTTGCCAATTTTTTTTTTCTTCGGCTACACATGGGCTCAAACCCGGGATCATCATATCAGTAGGGCCTATACTAACGTGCTGACGAGTCAGATTAAATGTTATTCACCTTTCCCTATCTTCGGCCACCGTTAAATTACCTGTGATTATTAATTATCTATAAAATGTTAGAAACAATAATAAGCAAAATTCAGTTTAACGAATGAATATTTCACACATAATCTGTACTCGCACATTATGTGGTAGGATTAATATTTTGACACGTAGGCTATGTTGAGTGCCGGATAAGTAGTTACCACAGTAAATGCATTGTATTGTGGAATTTGTTTATACACACACATACATACATATATGTATATATAAGACCACACATCACAAAGCTGTTTGCACAACGAATATATTTATATATACACACATCACATATCTGTTCACATTATATATATATATATATATATATATATAGTGAACAGTTATGTGATGTGTGGTAGTTAGAACAAAACAACATCGAGTATTGATTACATTTATGTTAATATTTGTAAAATAGGCATGCTTTTATTGATTGTGAATCAATTAAGGAGTAACGCTACATACAATAACTGTCACAGAGGTGTGCCATGCTAATATAATGTGTAACATTTGAAAATAGATAATTATTTTTTCTATTCAAACAGTCAATTAACACGAGAAATTACTCTGGACTCAACCCTTGCAAATATAACAAATATGACGCACAAAGCGTTTACACAAACTAGATTGGGTACAAACCTCGTCGAGAACTCTGGAATGCGTTTTGCCCGACATTTTTCTTTATCGCAGTGTCTTACTATTTGTTCTGGTTATAATATGCATATGTGATAATAGTTACTCTAATGGTATAGGGATGAAGAAGGAATCATTTTAAGAGGTAATCTACCTGCGTTTGTGTGGAATCGGAGTGGGAAACAATTTAGGAAAAACTACCCTTAGTAGACCGTACCGGGATTCGAACCCTAATCTCTTCACATTCAGCAGGCTAATCTAGCATGGGAGTGACAGCTTAGAACATCCGGCCACTGAAGTGGGATGCAACAATTAATGAGACGCTAAAGAAAAAAGTGGATATTTTACCAGTTATGAGTATGGCTCTGTTAAGTGACTATTAAGAATGATATACAGCTACCTAATTTCTCGATTTTATATAGTGTGGCTAATTTCACCTCTGATTCACCACAACCGTGACTACAGTAGCCACATGGCTTCTATGGTGCTGACTGACAGCTTAAAAAGGTTACCAGACCAAATTACGTATCCATACGCCGAACCAGATGATCTGCAAAAACATGTGTTTATTAGCTGTCACTTCTGACAGTCAAAATTTAGATGTATACCTAAAATGTGACTGTCAGAAGTCAGCTGTGAGCTGTCAGTCAGCACCAAAGAAGCCACGGGGCTACTGTACATTAAAACATTATGTGTGGTCAACCTCTGTGATGGAACATTCGACCAAGGAGGTGTCTTTCTTCCACTGCCCACGTCACGGTTTTTTCAGAGTGGTTTTAAATACATTTACTTTCGCTGGATATTTGGTCTTATCAATATTTTTTAAATTTATTTTTTAATGTATTATATTTATTCCTTGATTTGAACTCAATTATCACTCTTTAGTTTGTAGTTCTGTGGAAAGCAAACCTCACTCCCTTCATACAAAAAAATGCTAAGAACCTATGTTTAGAATGTCATGTTCTTATCGTTACTACGATCTTAAAGTTTCTCTTTGGATTTTAAGTTAAAATATCGCCTGCAGTTTCTCCTTGGATTTGAAGTTGATTTTTTTTAGATCAAGTTAGAAAACAAATTAATTACCTACATGTTCAGAAGTAGGTCTACACTATATTCATAGGGAATAGCCAATGTCCACGTGGTTTAAGACGTTAATCTCATAATACGTGCCAAAATTTAAATAAAATGGCTCAGGCACTCGAGTGATTTTTTTTATAAATTTAAATTCAAATCATTTGAGAGTTATAAAACTTTAAATCATTTAAGTTTTCATCGTATTCTAACGGATAGCCATATTAAAAAAAAAGTATAATGTACATACATCAGTCAGCCTATACTCAAAGAAATATCCCCCCAAAGCTCGTTAAAATTGCGCCATGCATCTGGCAGATAAATTCTGTGGCAACCAGCTTGAAACATAACATCACTGCAAAATTTCGTTTAAAATGGTTTACTCGTTTGGCATTTATCGTGGAGCAAACAAACGGGCATACGAAATGTCAAATGAGAGAG
Organism: Timema californicum; assembly: GCA_902141385.1. Taxonomy (NCBI): domain Eukaryota; kingdom Metazoa; phylum Arthropoda; class Insecta; order Phasmatodea; family Timematidae; genus Timema; species Timema californicum. The sequence continues at coordinate 18,714 of CABFOW010003341.1, forward strand.
TTAAAACAGGACTTAATAAGCTCGGTCAGTTAGGTTTTGGTTTGAGAGAATCATTGACAGTTTTTAGATAAAAAAAATAAAATAAAAAAATAATTGTATACAAGTTTAAAAAAAATTAGGGGCAGAGGGCACTTTACGGTGTACGTAAACAATATATATGGTCACACCTCCCCATTGGACATTCAGAGTGGCATACAAGCAAATTTATATTCCAAAGTCAAAAAGCTTATTTAATTTATATATATATATATATATGGTTTTTTATTATCAGGGGTAACCTATTGAACCCAAAGAATATCCCAAGCCGTGACTACTTTGGCGTTACAGTCGGGCACTATAATAATATTTAAAAAAAGCACGAGTCCTCGGTAGCACCAACTTTCTTAAAGGTTTTAATTAAAAACGCAACTACAAAAATATAATATTTTCTGAGAGAAAGTTCACGTCAAAATTATTGTGTGTTTTCTATAAACCAATACACATTCCTGAATTCAACGTATTTTTAATAGAGTTTTGTATGAATGAATATAAGTGATCATTAATTATAATTTAAATTTTAAAATTTTTAGATGAAACGTTTCAACTCAAGAGTAAAACCACTTTAAAAGTAAAATTAGAATATATTAAATTACGGTAGCTATTTTTTGCCACACACAATTTTTATTTTTTATTTTTACAGGCTTAAGATATGTTATAAAATCATAAGACAACATTTGTAGTGAACTGCGAAAGTATCGCACTTGGTCTATTTGCACACGACATGAAAAACTACATTTTTGACCCCAACGCAGGATTCGAACAAAAGTTTTTTTTGAAAATCCCAAAAGGTTTAAATCAACTAAATATCTATTTCACATAGAAGAGTGGCGAGGGAGCCTTAATAAAGGTATTTAAGACCCGGGTTCAACCCAAGGAGGGGCAGTATATATTATATTATACATGCGTGAGATTATCCTTCAATCAACAACTCATGTTACCCTCTTCCGTGTCCACTTGGACTAAAGCATCACACTCTCGCCATAGACCAGACTGATGATGACAGGGAGCTTGTGGTTCGATTCCGATCTGGTGTACTGAGGAGTTTTTTTTTCTTAAAAGGTTTCCCCTTCTCTCTATTTTTCTCTCCATACCCACGCAAATGAAGGTACACTTCCTCTAAATGTAACCTTCCTTAATTAAACATTATTAGTGTAATTAGTTAATATGCGTACAAACCGAACGCGTTTTTTTTTTAAAAAAAACTTATGTTTTGCTTGTACCAGAAACGTTATCTCAGCATCAACGCATACGATTGGTGTGTTCAGATGGTCGGGACCCAGCTAAGTTTAACGACTAAAATTTCACAAAATATGAATTTGAAATCATAAAAACCGTTAAAATTATTTAACAAAAGTGCATCACTATCAAATATTATTACGTTGAAGTAAAGAAATTGATCTTTGGAACTAAACGTCTCAGGGAAAATATGTTTGTTAATTTCAAAAAGGCAAGGGAAGAGATCATTTTCGTCTTACCAGGTTTGCCTATGGCTGGGAGGTCAGGATTCGAATCCTGGTTTCACGCAGTGAGCGTTGCTTTCCTTAATTACGTCCTCTGCAAGAAAATGAGGGCACATTTCTTTTAAATTCCACCTCTATCCTCCTTACCCTTATAGTGTAAATATTGAGACAGTCCGAACGGGTTGCAAGACGCTAAGGGTTATCTAACACTAGGCCTTCCGGGTTCAATTCTTGGTAAAGCCGAAAGAATATAATTGAATATACGCCATTTTTTCCCGAGTGATAGTACCAAGTCCATGGGATTCAGAGTTGAATCTGTTTTAGGCCTATGTTAGTTTGTAGATCATGTGTTGATTTAATCAAATGGTCCATTAAGTGGACGTTAGATTCCCGTAAAGAAAACGACCATGATGAATAGAGTTCCAGCTCGCGCCGGTGGTCACATGGTCACATGCAATCGTGGAATAGGATAGAGTTACGTATTTTGTCAAGCAAAACCTTTATTTATTTGAAGTACAAAATATAGTATATATATATATATATATATATATTATTTTTTGTACTTCCTACTACTCACCTTGGCTATACACATAATTGTTTCCCCATAGAGAAGTATGGATGAGGGTGGTAGAATTTTAGAAGAATTGTCCGCATTTGCGTGGACTGATCCTGAGTGACACCTATTTTAACTGCCTCAGTAAAAACAGACGAGTCGAGCCTTCCGGTCATAAGCCAAGATAAGCGTACGACTAGAACATTAACTTAATTATAGAAGAGACACAACATCCATCACCCAGTCCGTCAATGAAAAAGGAAACACTTCAATTTCACCATAAATGGTGACGGCCATGCAAGGAATCGAGCATGGGAATCTTAATTCAATACACAAATATGTTATCATGTGAGAAGGGGCTTAGGGCAGTCTGACGCCTTTGACTGCGTGTACCACTGGTGCGGATATCAACCCTCGCTATCTCTGAAGGATGATTAATATAATATTATTACGAATTTTTCTCCAACCATAAAACGTTTCACGTACCAGCCTGCATATATAATTTTAACATAAGGAAATAAATATCCAACCAAATAATAACAGTAAGACCATATTGGGCGGAGTAAGGAAGAAATAGAACACCAAAACACTTTGCAAGTGGTTCGTTGAAAGCTCGAGTGAAAACAAGTGAACTAGACATTTTAATGCCAACTTTATGAGCGGGGGAAAAAATAAAAAGGGGGAGGGTAAGGGGGGTTTCACAGAAAATATGTAACTAAAAAAGTTATAAAGTAGTAGACTAAGCGAGGAACTAAATTAAATTTTAAATTATAATTTGCATATTTAAAAGCTTTTTTTTTTCGTTTTCAGAGGTGGTACGCCCTACTCTAATAAAGTCTTGACTCATTCACAATTTTCAGATGTGATGTAACATTTGATACTTTCACGTAACATGAATACTGCTTTGCGAGGAGGGCTAACATAGCCCTGATACCATTACTGATGAGGTACAGACCAATTGAGAGGTACAGGGGAACAGCGGAGAATTCTAAATTACAGTTCAGATTAAAATATGGCTCCCATCTGATGGGCAATCATGAGTCATTTCACATGCACTTTTACTTATGGTTAAAAGAGGTTTCTGAGACATTTATATTAATTTTAGAAAAACAAATTTAGTGGGGGCGGGGGAGGGGGGTGTTAACAATGTTGATTGCTATCTATGTAAACATTTTACTATATATATATATATATATATAAATTATTTTATAAGTATTGATAATATCCATCAAAAGTGACAGCTGCATATCAGATGTCCTGACGTATGAATACGTGAAATTGGATCTAGTTGCTTTTATAGTTGTCAAATAAGGTATTTCATGATAAAATTGGACTGTAGCTAGAAGATTGTAATGTATCCATAAGGTATATAGTTGATAAGATCTAGGTATGCATTTTAGCAGGCCTAATCAAATTTTGCCATCATTCTATTCTCAAGTTGGGATGTGGTGAAATAGTTACATAAGATAATTGGAAATGGCTGAATTTAAAAATTACTCAGGATTTAGAACGAGTATTTGAAAGGTTTTATACCTTTGATTTGAATATATTCACCAGTATCTTAATATAAATGTACTAATATTGTCACAATACTAGTTTTATTTCTGGGCTATTGAAAGGCGTTCAAGGGAGTGTTAAAACTGTTGTTTTGAGTTGTCCACTTTTTGGGGTGAAGGGGGTGGGGGGGGGGGAGTTTGACACACCTAACACGTAAAGATTAATAAAAAAACTTCGAGTTAGAAAAGTTTCCCAATTACAATACTTTCACTTGAAATGAGAAATAAACAAAAAATCAGTATTTACAAAACGATAATTTTTACCGGTTGTTCTTTATCGGTGTGAAATGTGGTATTTGGCCTTACATGACGAAAACAAGTTTAGGATGTTCGAGAACAACTTACTAAAGACATTTGTTCCAAAATGGGATGAGGCTACTCCGGAGTGGTGGAGTGTACATGATGGGGAGTTACATACCCTGTACGTATTACCAGAAGTAATGGCAATACAATATCGTTGATTACGGTGGGAAAATACCAGTTGGGAGACCTAGATGACAATGAGAGGATAGCATAAAAAGGGACCTAAGAGAGATAGGGTTTAATGAGGTGGACTGGATAGAACTAGCTCAAAATAGGGATAAGGTATAATTAAGTGGAGGACTGGATAGAACTAGTTCAATATAGGGATAGACTGTAACGAGGTAGAATGGATAGAACTAGTTAAAGATAGGGATAGGATGTAATGAGGTGGACTGGATAGAACTAGTTAAAGATAGGGATAGGGTGTAATGAGGTGGACTGGATAAAACAAGCTCAAGATTGGGATATGATGTAATAAAGTGGACTGGATAGAACTAACTAAAGAGAGGGATAGGTGTCTTACTTTGGTAAGTGAGCCAGTAAACTTTTAAGTTTATAATGTTATAGAGTAAGAAAGTAATGAGAACGTAAGAACCATATTTGATTTTAAACATATTATAAGTCAATAAAACTGATTGACAATGGTAAATGAAGTGAGCGCAAATCAGAACCAGCCAATCCTCCCTTTCCACCAATGAAGGGCGATCGTTTATCCGCCCAAGTGTTATGTTTAATACCGAGTAAAGCGAGCAGTTGATCCGTCCTGGTAATTACAACATTGCTGGCAAGCTTGAGTACTAGGACACGCCCAGCACATTTCAACAGAAAGAGGTGGAGGGGGGGGGGAAGCAATAAATTGCGGACCAGACCACAATATAGCACACGAGGGCATATATGTACGCATTAATTGTCTGCATTACCCACAAAGATAAACGGCCCTAATAACTAGCACACGCGGATGGTATGCAATATTTACGCCACCCCTCCTCGCCCCTCGAACCTCCTCGCCCTTTTTTCACCCAAAATGGAGTACGGTTCAGTTACTGTTGGTGCAGCCTATGCGTGATACAATGCAAGGGGTGCACAATTTATTACATTTATTTTTATTTGAGTTATTTAAAGTGCATTTTCTGAACCGACTGATTATATCAGCACACGAGACTTTATACGATCAAGAGCGAAATAGCTTACCAATTTTTTTTTCGGAAACGTTATTTTGACGAACCTTCTAGGGTTCTTTTAGATTCCACAATCAACATGGGACCGACTGATCTACTTCCCCTATGAAAGCAGCTGTGCTACAAATTTGTATCGCTCACGATAAATCCGTCGACCCCGGCTAGGTTTGAACCAACGAACATTAGGTCCTGAAACGAGCAATTTACTACAAGACCACTGAGGTTGACCTGCACAGTTAAAAAAATTAAGGTAGGGTGTGGTTGTGTTTTGTACGAATGGAATGACTGTCCTGTTTGTTGTCAAGAGAAGATATGTTTAGTTCAACTGAAAATGAGCTATAATATAGGTTTATACAAGTTCAACATTTGAGTAAATCATCGGATTTTTTTAAACCATGACTCACTATCCGTTTGGATTTAGTTTCATCTTCATCTTCCGTAAATTGCGTATGGAAAGGGACGCGAAAAAAAGCCAGTGTTTTTTGTTTTTTTTATAGCAGAACTATTTTGGCCGAAATATATCAAATATTGCTCCAAAAGAAATAGAGTTTAATTTTATTTACACGTTGATATCAAAAGTTCTTGAATATCTATCATGAGCATAGCGAAATTATACGAAAAACATTTTCAATGAAGAGAAAAAGTTGTCAATAAATTCCAGGACATCTTTAACAGATGTTCAAGAAAGGTTGATTACATTATGAACCAGGAATAAAATACTAAGGTGAGAGGCAGGTTTCAAAGACCTAGTTCGAACACATGTGGTGGCTAAATTGTATAAAAGATACTTTTATTTTATTAGCACCCGCAGCATATGTGGGCACGTGGGCTATGCCTCAACCTCTAATAGGGCCGTTTGTCAGCGACGGAAATGATTTTTTTAATCTCTCGCTTTCTCTCCCGGAAAATGCAGAGAAATTTCTTCTAAATTACACCCTACTCATACCTATCAAGTTAGTGTAAGTATACTAAGAGCCTGGAAGGGTGGTAAGAGGCTGTTCATTGATACATACATACATACACACA
>CABFOW010003341.1:35671-50827 GCA_902141385.1 Timema californicum
CTGGTATTCCACAACTTAAAAGCGTGCTTTTTATAACACTTTAAATGTGTTAAAGAAAAGGGGGGGTGGGTGGTCTTCCCCGGAAATGGGGTCAGGAAAGGGGGGGGGGGGAGACATTTCAAGAAATCTTGACATTCAAATACTTCAAAATTTTAGAGTAAATGTTATAAGTAATTTTTCAGTGTAACGCTAAACTTGAGAATACTCCTCTAATGAAGATTGGTATTGAAATTTATTATAAGCAAATAATAAGAATATCAACAAACAATAATTGTTAAGAGGGCAATCAGTTTAAACATTAGAACGCTTATTATAATAATGTTTTTTTAAACTAATTAATGAATTAGACAAAATGGATTTAATTATTCAGATTTCTAACAATCGAACTTTAACTCCATCTTATAGTGTAGCAAGTTATTTCTCATTATAAATCGAAATTTTACCACTATGCCATACTAGCACGTTATGTGTGAGGAATTATTCAAATATATTGTTTAAAGCACGTTACTTAGAGATAAATTATTTCCAAGATATTTATTAATCATTGAAATAGTAATAATAAAAATTATCAGATAAATATAAACCTAAACAAGGTTTGAGAAGAAAGGTGAGAAGCATGCAACTTAAATTTGGGTAATTTAATTAATGCCTATTTCACCACTTTAATACTTCTTGTGTTTGTCTTAAGTATTTATAATAATTACCGTATATTAATCATTTAATAATATTACCAATAACAATTTAAAAAATTAAAACTGGTTAGTGAGATAGTATTAAGTGACAATAAAACTAGTAGTGATTTCAACATTGATTTAATTTCTTGAAGGGGGGCGCACGCCCCCCAATGCACCGTCTTTGATCCACCCCTGGTACATCAATAATCTATCTCTCTCATTTTAGATTCAATAGTCAATTACCTATTTTATTGGTCAAAATTCAGAAAATAAAAAATTTGGTATCAATGCAATAACCATAAGATGTGCATCCCCTAATAAAATGCCGAAAATTTTAAAAGAAATTCAAAATTTTAACACGAACTGTTGACTCTTGGGGACCCAATATAGATTTTTTTTATTAGTCCAAATATACAAATGAAGACATTCATTTTTAAAAATAGAATTGTAGAATTTAAAACTATGTGTCAAAAAAAAATGTTTTCCATATGTATAGAGCAATTTGTTCTTGGGTTATTCACCTTTCACTTCGAGGTCGAGCTCATTTGTCTGGGAAGGGAGAGAAAGATAAAATAAGCATGGTGACCATCAGATAACCATTTACTAGGGATTGAAAACACTTGCGATTCTGGTGCTTATATATTTATTTTATTTCCTAAGATGGCGACTTAGGTAAGTGAGTCAAGGCTGGACCTATTTAATAGGAAAGGTCTTTTTGAAAATACTAACATATTTTTGTAGACCAAAATTAATATCTTTCACTACACTACTAGAGTTATTTTATAGGTATTGTTAATATCAATTAAAAGTGATAGTCATAGATAGATCACATGACTTGACGTATGAATAAGTGAAAGTAGCTCCAGTAATTTATCTGTCAGATAAGGTTATTTCTATGAAAATCTGACTGTAACAGTGAATTTAAAAAGTTAATAATTAAATATAAATAATTATTATGTTTATCACAACGGCTGCTAAAGGTTTAGAGCGTCGGTGGTTGAGTGGTCAATTTAAGGCGTTATTCTAGCAATGGACCTCATTATAGACAGTGACAATGAGGTCGGGGATAAAATCCCAGTTGGACGAGCTGAGGTTTTTTTTCCTCAATGTTTTCCCACGCTGCCTCCAAGCAAAGTGAGGAAAACTTACGCTGCAAAAAAATATATATATCATCGTCAGACTGATAAAAATAATTAATAAAGTAAATAATTAACACCTAAAACGCACCAAACCAGCATTAAATCGCTGTTCTCAAGGTCAAATTTAAAAAAAAATCTAATTTTAAGTTGAGCAAAATACACAAGCTTTTAGATAGGTATGTTATTCTAAGATGAGCGCAGATTCCTTTTTTTCTTTTCTTAAAGAGTTGCAAAGAAACGCAAAAATAAATTAATGGTTTGTGAATTAAAAAATGTAACAAGTCCCGGAATTAAAACAAACCGGTAGATGGCATTAGAGGCTCTTTCCAGCTGATGACCCTCTAAAAGTAACAGTCACAATTTATCTTGCGTCAGATGTTAGGCGGAAGAAGGGGTGAGGGAGGGGGAGGTGTTAGGAAAGAGGATTAAACATCCAATTAAAAGTTCTCTCTACCACGCGGTAGTCGCAGCGAATACATATCCTGACAAGTGTGAATAGCGTGAGAGTTGAAATTAATTCGAGATCTTTGATTGTAATTCGAATCAAATTCGGTCCAAGTGGAACAAAAATGGACCAAGACTCCTTCAATAGTTAATTCGTACTTTAGACCCATAGAATTCAGTTTTAACCATCTTGTAATCAATATTGAGCACGTTTCAAGAAAAAGTTGATTACTTTTTTTTTAAATGAAACTTTGTAAATAAAAAAATATATTTTAAAGCTTTTTATTTTGCACCATATTTTACTACGCGATATGGTTATCCTAATTTATTTTCCCTTAATGGGATAGGGATGGGGAAGGTGTCACGTACCCAGACTTGCGTGGAGAGAGAATGAAAAACCACTAGTAAAAAATACCTTCAGTACTCCCGAACGGGATCTCCACAACGTCCCTATCACCAGAAACCCAAACAAAACGAGAATGACACCTTTGCCCATGTTCCCACCGGAGGAATTCGTGTGTGCATATATATATATATATATATATAATGCTCTACGTCTTACCCTTCGCGTTATACGCATACGTTGATAGTATTAGGAAAGGAATACAGTTATATTTAGAGAAAGTGTACTCGCATTTGCGTGGAGGAAAAGTGGAAACTTTTTTCTTTTTTTTTAGAAAATCCACCCTAAGTATACCCAACCGAGATTCCAACCTTAATCTCATCATCGACATTCTAGTATATTGTAATAGTATCATTTTAAACCATGCATCCACCTAAGTGGATTAGAACTTTATTGATTCCTCATTCAAACATATTTAGTTTTTTGTAAAAAGTTCAAACGGGGAGTAAAAGGGGTATCCCACACAAAAAGCTAAATTAAGTATTTTTGAAAGAACACGTTTAATATTATTTTAGTCTACTTATAAAAAGTAAATATTTGAAAGTAAAATAAATGGTACGACACAATAGTAAATGATCTCTCATATATTTTATTATTCTTAGAAATTTTTACAGTAAGCTAGTTGTCTTAAATCAATTTCTCCCAGAAAAAAAAACAAGTAAACGGTGTTATTTCCATCTTAAACCAATCTACAAATTTTAATTTTGAACAAAATCACTAAAGACAATTTTGCAAAATTGCTAATCTGTAATAAATCAATACTACCCTTAATTTTAAGGGTTTGCATCAAAATCATGATACGGTCTTGCGGTTTGACCATATATCATCTAAATATCGAGATTGAACGAATTCCATCAAAAAGTACCAGCTGTTACCGTAGGTACACTCACTTTACAATTAAAGGTAGCAATCAGTGTTACCTTTAAGGGATTACACTACGGAGTAGTTTATAGGATTAATCGACAGTGTAATTCGTCAAGGTTAGGGTAAATGAAAGGTAGGTATGCCTACTGACAGATAAACGGGGATAACCAGGTATAAATAACTGTACGATCCTATTTTTGTTTTTTTAAATTTGGTGGGACATGAAATGTTAACGTGGGGATGTAGGAAACATGAGTTATGGGCAGTGTTTTTAAAAAAAATTACAGCAAAACTTTTTTTTTTTGCATGAATAAAATATTTATTTAGTATAAATATAGAGTTCGATTTTCTTCATATGATGATATATTCAATTTTTAAATATATATCATGAGCATAGCGGCATTAGATGACAAACATTTTAAATAATAAGAAAAAAATATTGTTGAATTACAGGACAACCTTGACAGATATTCAACAACTGTTGATATCACCATACGAAGAAATTTATACTATATGTTTCAACTGAACAATTTATTTTAGTAAAGAAAAAAAGGTTTTGTTATAATAACTGCAAAAATACTACTTTAACTGGCGTTTCCAACAGCCCCAACTTTAGAACTATAATATTCTAGAAGGCGAAAATATTTTACGATTTTAATACTTCATCAATATGAAAGTAAGAAAATAACAAGCATGATTAAGAGATGGGTTTGATTTTAATATTCTTGATCAATTTCTTATGCCTTTTAAACTCGGCACTGTCATGCATTCCCTCATTAAGCGAGACAAATAAGACCGAAGGTCTCTTCTGAAGATTAGCTGATAGTCTTTTGGAGAGATTTATGAGCGAGCACCTTTGAAATTACTCCCGTCTAGAAGTTAAAAGGCATAACAAGGTGATGAAGTTATTAGAGATAAAAGGCCGAGTAAAATGTGAAATATATAAGTTACGGAAAACTTTTTTTCTTTACCTTTATGCTTTACATAAATTTGTCGAAAAAAAATATTTCAAAGAACGTATTTAAATTTTAAATAAGGAGCGATTTACAATATAATGTTGTGATATCAAATTATAGTAAAAGCCATATTTAATTTAGGCTTACTGAATTTGATACCTTGAATATTTTATGTTAAATCTATAATGCACGCTTCAATATAAACGAGTTAGGCATTTACAAAGAGATATGATACTGTTATCTGCAAACAGTTTTTTTTAAACAAATCTATTTCTACAGTCAAATATAAAGCTTCTATAGTTAAAATTATACAGGCGAACACCAAGTCCTAGATTACTTTAATCGCACGTGATGTATTATCTATCACCTGACGTCCCGGGTTCGGATTCTAACAGGCTCAATATATGCCTTGATAGTTCTCGATGCACTTATGTTAATTATTCGGTGCTAAGTGGTACTGTATTGTAATAGGTTACAAGGTAGTTACGTATCCTAACAACGATTTATGATGAGGCAAACATACTAAATTAGCATTTATATGAACATGATATAAAAATTATATCTATTAATTTAGGTTTAAAATTATTTAGACATGTAAATGTGATTTTTATATGAGAATAAATAATTAAATTATTAAATAATGTATGTTAAAAATAGAATGTATGTGCCTGTCACGCATCTAAACTGGTTGGCTATCAAAAAGCCTCCATACCGAATGACTGTCAGAAAGTGGGGTTGACAGATTAATGCACCTCCGCACCGATTGACTGTCAGAAAGTGGGGTAAGGTTCTTAATGCACCTCCTCACTATTTAAAGGACCCTATTTAAATTTTCTAGATACCAGCGCACTGTTCTTAAACCACACCGATTAAAAACCTGTAATCGAGCTGTCAAAAACATTAGATTCGCAAGGAAATTAATCGCCATTGACGTAGAAATTGGGCTTTAAATTGCAGCTGGATGCATTGAGCGTCATTCTTTCAATCGCTAAGTAAATGTGGGTACATTCCACCAAATATAGTCTCCTTATCTCCACTCATATTGGGTTAAAACATACTACTACAAATTAGTAAAAATAAAGAAGAAAAAAAATAATACTTTACACATTTATCTGAACATGGGACAGAGCAGATTTAAAACCCGTGTAATTTTTAGTGAGTGGATTTGGTTATGTATCGCTCCGCTAGACAGAGCTTGTGTTTGTGAATTATGAACAGGATCAAAATGTCAAAGCAATCCCGTTTATTCATCCCACGGATGTTAGTGACAGGTAACGAGAATTTTGTTCCGTCGCACTTGTGTAACAATAATTGTAACCATTTCCCCAAAATATCATCGTCGCCTTGTAACCTTGCACAACAATCAGTCATGTAAAACCAGAACGTTGGGCCTGATAGACATATATTAATGGCGCGTGTTACGTTGGGAAATTATTGAAAACGTCAAGACGTTAAAAAAAACTCTACTGTCATTGTATTATTATTATTATTATTATTATTATCACCGCGTCTTACTACCCGATCGGGTTATACGCATTTATGCTAATGTGTAATGGTAGGGTGATTGTGAGATGAAATGGAGGACCTACAGTTTAACGTGGAATCCGAACCACGGTGGAGGCCTGGCATTCCCCAAATTCACAAGATGTCTTGTCAGAGGTGAAGGAAGGGTTTGGTAATGAGATAAATCTGTGCCGGGACCTAGGATTGAACCCCGGCGTTTACTTCTAACCCATATTAAAATTGAGTGAAACGTGATTCGATCCATATATTTATTTTGATACTAAATTATTATGGCGCAACCCACCTCTGTGGTCTAATGGTCAAGAGTTCCTGGCTACAGGTCCAGAGGCCCCGGGTTCAATCCCCGGCGCTTCCAGAATTTTCCCGTGAAGCAGTTGCTCTGGAACGGGGTCAACTCATCCCCGTCAGGATAGTTAATAAGGAACTACTTGAATAAAGAAGTAGCGTCTCCGGTTTAGAAAACTGCGATTAACGTCCAGAGGGCTCGTTGTGCTGACCACATGACACCCTTTGTGCGAACATGTTGGCACTATTATCGCTAAAGGCGGCGGCTTCTCGGTCAGTATAGCTCGCTTACGGCCTCACATCTTAAAAAAGGGGATGGGAAAGCCACACTGATAAATCGCACGTGGGAAATCACCCTCAATGCATCCGGTTCGAGATAAGAACTAGAAATTTACCGGTCATTAGTAATCAAGTTTAAACGAGCTTGACGTTTAATCCGCATGTCCACCGATGAAGTTTTTTGTTAAAGTCAAAATGTAATTGAGACAAGGGTGACCTGGCGGTCTAGTGGTAAGGTGTCAGACTTCTATGCTGGTGGCCGGGGTTCAATCCTCGGTCCCGGCAAAGATTTATCTGATTACCAAACCCTTCCTTCACCTCTGACAAGACATCATGTGAATGTGGGGAATGCCAGGCCTCCACCGTGGTTCGGATTCCACGTTAAACTGTAGGTCCTCCAATACATCTCACAATCACCCTACCATTACACATTAACGTAAGTGCGTATAACCCGAACGGGTAGTAAGACGCGGTGCTAATAATAATAATAATTGAGACAAATACAAGATTTTCCTGTCACCTCAGGGAAATATAAATTTATTATTTTAATCATTAAGGTGCTTAGAATGAGGGTTGAATTGTGTAGGAAGTGTACCCGCATATGCACGAAGGGAGAGAGTGGAAAACCAGTAAGGAAAAACCACCCTCAGTACACAAGATCTGGATTAGAACCTTGATCTCCCCGTAAACACCAGTCGAGTCTATCGCAAGAGTGACGCCTTGGACCATACAGCCACCGAAGCCGTTGGGAAATACTAGAAACTGTCTATCAAATGTCCAATCAAGCTGGTAGCACAACACTCAAAGGAACAAAGACCCACTGCTAAACTTTTACTCGAACATCTAAACTTACTAATTGTGAGCTTGATGAATCTCTGGGTAAGTTTTAACGCGGCAAAGGTGAGGGAAAGGCAAGAGGGATTGGTAGAAAAAGGAAAGGCCGTGAAATAAAGCCAGGAATACGTCACCCAACTAGTTGCGGAGCGGGGAAAAAAAGAAAGAAGAGAGAGCATTTGTTCTTGCTTTTCATTGTTTTATATTACTTCTTGGATGGAAGGGAACATTTTTAATCTCTTGGGTGTAGCTTTAAAAGCCGATTAACCAGGGAATTATATTCAATATTGTCCTTTAACTAAAAATTGCATCAAAGTGCGGTTTTCTGCATTCTTTACTCGGAAAAAAAACACCCGATAAATTGGAATCAGTGAAATAGTTTTTGTTTTTTTAAATATATGTTTAAATGGTTTCAATACCCTCAACAAGACTGGTTTTTAATGAAAATTTCAAGTTTATGTACCCCATCTGGTTCGAGTTTTATTACCTACCTAAGATATGCATTATTTGTTGAGTTTTACTAGTTCTTAAGGACGATACATTGTAGAACATTGAGATGTTTAGAAATACCACATTATCAATTAATTGATTTGAAATTTTCTTTAATATTGTTCTAAAAAAAATTAAGTTGAACACCATCAGCGGGTTTCTAACTAGTTAGAAAATTTAATGTTGAATTTAAAGTCAATTTAAAAATGTCAACGCGACAATTTACGCGAAAATGTGTACTCGATTAATTAAATAAAATCTTAGAAATCTAAATATAGCCTTACTCTTTCAAATAAAGTTATGTTTTGATAGGGTTACAATAGAAAATGTTAAGATAATATGAGATTGTTTTATAGGATTTTATGTAAGTTGTCAAACTTTTTTTTTCAAACACATTAAACTCAAAATTCTAACTTTTTAACTGGTGTTAACTTTCACTTACAATTTGGTGAAAGCAATATTAAAAAAAACTTAATAAATAATCCAGTATCTTAAACGTCTACAAAGCGTATCAGTGCTCGCCCATGAAGCACCCTAGAGAACAAAGCTTAAAATAAACGCAAACAGCTCGCCCAATTTTCTTAGTTAAGATATGAATAAACTATTATTTTTTACATTTATATTTGTTTACAGCCCGTGTCAATTTTTTTATTCAAGTAATATATTTTCAAATAACGGCTGGCTAGGCCTGTTAAAGCTTCATACACCTTATTATCTAACTTAAGACTAGGACAAGCACAAAATCCAGTCCCCAGCCGTTAATTTATCACTGTGAAAAGATACAATCACATTTAACTGACGATACATTTTTCGGCCATAACGGGAATCGAACCTGGGGCCTTTAGCTCAATAGACAGACACTCTTAACGACTGAGCTAAGCCAGGTGTCTGATATAAGAATAAGCTAGGGTGTGATAAACAAAAGCAGTTCTTATTAAATTACGTTTCAAACTCTCCCGCATCGATGGTCGAGCTTTCGAGGGAGAGAGAGAAACATTACTATTAGTCGCGTTTGAAGGGTAGATTGAGATTTGAATTACAACCGAGTGTATTGAAATTGATTTGCCTTTAAAAATAAATCCAAACAGCGTTTTAGTACCCGTTCAGATTATACGCATGTGTATTAATAAAGATAATGGTTTTAAGGGTTACAAATGTTATACTGAATTATCTCGCATTTGCGTAGCATGTAAAGTGTAAAATCGTTTTGGAAATAACCCAACCTTATTAGGTCTTCACCCGACCGAGAGTCAAACCTCAATCTCCCCGTCAATGGCAGTCTAGTCTACTGCGAGTGAAGGTGACCTGGTGGTCTAGGGGTAAGGTGTCTTGACTTCTGTGTTGGGGGTATGGGGTTCAATCCTCGGTCCCGGCACAGATTTATCTAATTACCAAACCCTTCCTTCACCTCTGACAAGACGTGTATTAAACACGACTTGTGAATGTGAGGAATGCCAGGCCCCCACAGTGGTTCGGATTCCACGTTAAACTGTAGGTCCTTCATTTCATCTCACAATCACCCTACCATTACACATTAGCGTAAGATAATAATAATAATATTGTGAGTGTAGCGCCTTTTAGACCATGCGGCCACAGGGACGGGTTTTTCCTTGTTTCTTACCTCCTCCAAATGTGGGTACACTTCCTCTACAATTTATTTCCTCGTCCCTACCCCAATTAATATAACTGTGCGGATAGCTCGGGCAAGTATTAGAACGTGGTGCGCGGATTAAAACAGATATAAGATCTATTTTGTCAGTATAAATCTGTATTCGATATCGACATGATTGGCCACGTGTGAGAATTCAGGTTTAACTTGTTGGCGCCTCTACTTAAAAAACGATCGTGAGAGATACACGAGGGTTTTTATTAAATTATTGCCCTTTCTCCCTCCGTGCAAATGAGTGTTCATTTCTTATAAAAGTCTACCTTCCTTATACCTATCACAATATCGTAATTAATGCATGCAAATAAACAATCCTAGTACTAAGACTAGGTAGAACATAAAGTGATAGCACATAATTAAGTAGGCCTATTTAATTTGATTTAGCAAGAAAGTTGGTAAAACAAAACTAAAGAGATAAGTAGCAAGACAATAAATGATGCGATCATAATGATTAGTATAAACGTTGGGATAAAGAGTGGTCTAATTAAATGCAATAAAACGTAATGTATTATTGAAAGTAATCTATATTCATTATCTAATTATTTATCCTCTTTTTAAAGGGTGTTTTAAACACGCATTAAATGTAGTGGTTGTATTTACCGCGCAAAGTGATTAAACACCCAGACATTTAATCCAGTTATTATCGGTAAATATGAACCAATACTGTCATATAATAAATATATCCCTGAACTCTATAAACTAGAGATACACTAAGTTTAGCCAGAATGGCATTAAGCTAACCTATACCGATTCCATTATGGTATAGCCCAGTGATTTTCAATCAAGGATAACAGAAAATTATTTAATAATCGTAATATAATATTTTACTCCGAGTTAATCTTATTTGTGCTTAATATAAAATAACGCTTATTTATGGCTAGTATTAAAAAAAACTGTTCTTTGGAACAAACTCAAGGATTTATTTAATTATGTGTGTTTTCATTCAATTAGGAATTTTACACCGTCATTATCTTTTTGTTTTTCTTTCTTTATGCCTAAGCTGTAAATAATTTTTTTCATATAAATGACATGTGGAAAGTTTTTATTAAGGTAAGATGAGTTTATTGATAGTTAGATTGACATGCAAGATATATAGCTAATTAAGTAGTATTATATAATTTATTTCCCTAAATAGTTTCTTTATCACCAGGTCCTACCGCTCGTTCGGGCTATACGCATATGTACAAGGTACACTTAAAAGCTAGGGCTGAAGAAGGTTGAATTTAGAGAAAGTGTACACACCTTTTCATGGAGGTAAAGTGGAAAACCATTAAAGAAAAAAACTAATTCTAACTAACCACAAACCCCGATCTCTACGTTAATGGCATTCCAGTTTATTGTGACGCCTCAAATCATTCGACCACCATGGTGGGTCACTTTCTAGCTTGATTTGCTTTTAAAAAAAAAAAATATTAAGACTATAGAAAAGAGTTTTGATTAATTAATTAAAAATCAATTTTATCACTTGGGTAGTTAAATTAAATGATTAATAGTTGGGGGTACGCAACCATAAAAAAAAGAAGTGAAAATCATTACTATACCGTAGTTGATAAGATCTTATGGTGTAATAATTGATCAAGGTAAAACTTAGAAGGTAAAAAAAAAGGGAGTTTACAATCTCACCCTCATCCTTAGACAGAAAAGAATAAATATTAGAGGAAGTTATTTATATTGCTGTAGACCCACTTACGCGCTTAAGTTTTTGGTTTTACCTTGACGTATAAATGTTCATCTCAACTTCCGTCCGTACCACGTTCAGTGAAGTTTACAGTCCTGGGGCAAATGCCGCGCTGTAGGCGGCGTCATCCATAATTAATGAACGACCCAGCAACCGGCCTAGGCGGCCTTTACGGTAATATTTTACTTGGACTAGTAAACTGGGTCGTGAAGACAGAGAGAAGTTGCATGCATCCTTTCGATAACATTTTTTCACTGTATTGATCAGGACAACGTCTGCTTTGTTCTATGCATAGACACATAAATCAACAGTTGAAGAGACCACAGATGGGAGTGAACTTAAAATGTATACTGGCCCAATATATACAGCCATGGTTTTCGTGTGTTAGTATATGAATAAATTATATTATTTTGTCTAAGATTTTAGGCACATTAGAAAATAAACATTGGAATTTTGTGTCAAATTATAATTCCTCTTTTTTGCGTTCCACCTTTCTATTAATCATCTATATTAATTATTACATTAATGAAATAGAATTGGAATTGCTAATCATAAGAAATTAACTAATTAGCAATATTTTTAGACATAATTATCAGTTTATAATGTAATCTATCAAATCAGTTTTATAATATATTATCAACACTATTTTGGTTTGTTTACGTAGAATTAGATGCAGCTAAAAATAATAAAGATTTATGTTTAAAAAAACAAAGTTTACCTCCAATAAATTTTTAAAACATCCACCAAATCAAAGCATAATAATATTGTGCTCTTTCCCCCTCGAAACCACTTAACTTTTGTTCGGAAATATTTTTTATCTCTTGCATACTTTACAAGATAAAAAGCTGAAAAATAAATTAAAAAACTGTATAGTAAATAAAACACTAAGGTTTGTCTGCACATTCGAATTTTTGTAGTTTCCTCATTTTGGGAAGTAGGCATACAAGCGATAAAAACACCAAATGGTCTATTTTAAAAATATTTGTACGTTTGGTTGTCAGTAATTTAAAAAAGTACTCATCGAATTGAGATGGGACTTATTTTGTTGCATTCCTTATTTGTCAGAGAACATGCTATGTCTATATAAAATCACGCTATCCCATTAGCGAGCGAAGAAGTGTCGAAAAAATAGGGTGTAAGCAGTGAACATACGTTGTGGCTGGTGTTGCGGACACATACGATATTATATGAGCTATGGTTTGAAGGGGGAAAGAGGGGGAGCAAGTCAGAGTTTCTTAGTTAATCGTCGAATTCGCATAAAATACTGCTCTAGATTAGGTTTCTTTCTTTTCTAGAACTAGTTTTCGAATGTGTTGATGTATTGTTTAATTCGAGAGAATCCGTGATATAACATCAATCACACATTAGTTGAAGGAATTAATATTAAAATGTAATAGTTACTAAAATGTTATACTGAGTAACTTTGTTTATTTTACACGCCTCTTTAGAACCGAGATGATTAGTAAAGGTATTTTACACTTGTTTAGATAAAAAAAATCATATTTTCTAATGTAACAAAATGTACTTTCCAAATTAGTAAAAAAAGTCTGTATTTCAGGTTAGTATAAATTATTATGTTTTCCCCATGTATTGATTATAGATACCAAAACAAGTTTAAAGATAGTTTTGGTTCGTTTTCCCGTTGGGTCAAAAACATAAGAGGTTATGTATGACGTGAGGGTTGGTCAAGGACGTGACAAAGCTCATTTGTTTTAAGGGGATTTTGATTTAAAATGTTACCATACTTTTACACACTTCTACACCCTGAAGGTTTGTCGTCTCTCGTAGATAATAAGACGGGAGGGGGTGTTTTTTATATAACATTTGTTAAGTTTGTTTGAAAAATCGAGTATTTATATAATCCAGTGATTATTAAATATATGTAGAATATAAATAACTTCATAGTTATTTCAATTAGTGTCAATTGTATGGCATCGTTTTATTATTTATTTATCTTAAATAAATTGTACACATTTAAGTTATAAGTTAAAAGAAAATATCCCAGTCCTATAGTTTTCCCCAAACAATTTAAACATAGACCACTCCGTTATTATTTACGTATATTCACATTATGGATGGTAGTTAGCGTCGCCTAGTTACCTTGTTTAATCGCGTTCATGTACGATGGTGCTATGTGCATTAATGGTGCACGTTATTATGCCGTGGTCAGTGAGGTTTACATTAACCAGATAAGGTCTACCATTTTCAGGCAGAAAACGACTCAAAGAGTTTCAAAAGAGGCTCATATTTGGAACCCGGGAAATGTCTAGCATCCTTACTACCGTCTTACGAATGTTTTTGTTTTGTTTTAAGAGCGTGATTAATGGAGATAAAGAGTTAATAGAAACTCCTAATACAGAACACTGTTGAAATATTACATTATATTTGGATAAAAACTGCATTTAAAAGGATGTTATTGACCATTTTAGAATGTTTTCACAGGTAAGCATTGTAGACAAATTTTCATTTTGCCATAATAGGAACATACTGTAGTTATTTACAAAAAAGCTTTGTCACTTTGTCCCCCATAGTTAAAGCGGAAAATTTCGAGTAAGCATTCATATACATTTCTGGCATATCGTAAATCTACAGTAGCCCCATAGATGCTTTGGTGCTGAGTGATAGCTCATAGCTGATTTCGGACGGCTTTGAAAAGTTACCAGACCAAATTATGTATCCCTACGCAGAACCATATGATGTGCAAAAACATGTGTTGATCAGCTGTCACTTCTCACAGTCAACATTTAGGTATGTACCTAAATGAGGACTGTGAGAAGTCAGCTGTGAACTGTCAGTCAGGACCAAAGAAGCCATGGGGCTACTGTAGTATTTTCCCTTTTACTCTCATCCCTCTCTCTCTCACGCGCGCACACACACGGACACACACGGACACACACGAACAGATGCGAGCCGAGAGCCGAGTTGGGCCTGCAAAGAGCGGTAATCATAGCAGACGAGTTAATTTCCCCATTTAACACTAAACATTATTATGATTGGGGTTCATATCGCTATTATAAAATTTTGTTTATAAAAGGACGTGGAAATGCATCTTAGTCTTTAAGATAATAAAATATTACCAAGGCAAAATATTGTCTAAAAAAATTCTTAATTTTAAAAGTATTTTTTATATTGTAATTATTGAAATTTATTTTAGAACTCTAATACTGTTTATTAGTGGTTCAAACTCGACTAAATTACAGGGGAAACTTAACAACCACACCCCATACCATTAATTAAAAACTTTACTGAATTTTTTAATGATATAATAGATGCAGTTTAGCAACAACGAAATGTTCATACTCCTACTGTCTATTTCTATGTTAAATTCTTATGTCAATATACCACCTCCCTCCCTCCAGGATTCGGATTAAAATGTGAGATTTGGGATTCAAAGGTATACCGAATATTAGGATTCGTAAAAATAGTGGATTCCAGCCATCTCTAATTTTAAAACATTTCAAAAACTTTATTCATCCCACCTTCTTCAGACTCGTATAAGATTAAAAAATAGTCAGTTTTGAACCTGAGGACCAAAATATCACGGTATCCGATAGTGTAAAAAAAAATAATAGAACTATCCATCTCCGCCTAGGTCACGTAAGTCCTCCAAACCCTCCCTAGTGTCGGGTAACACGTACACACGTCTCTTAACGCGTGACTAGTTAGTCTTCCACCCGGAGACTACCGCTCCTCCCCCAGCAAATCGTGTTCAGGCACCCGGAATGCAAGTCAGTCCTCAAGTGAGCTCCGCTTGAAACCCGACCAGCCGTGAGGAATGTGCGGTCCTAACTACACAACATTGTCCTGTAGAGCACGAGACCAGACTGGATAAAGGGAGAGTGGGTAGTTAGTGAGGGGGAGGGGGGTGAAGACCCACAAACATCGTCACTTTGGAGTCAGAAGAGGAAGAGGGGGGGGGGG
>CABFOW010003341.1:50864-76468 GCA_902141385.1 Timema californicum
GGGGGGGGGGGAGATTTTCACCTATTTATTTTTTAATTCAATACATAAAGTTGAGTAGTAAAACGGTGTATTTGATGGCTCCTATTTGTGAAATGGATCCCCAAAAATGTAAAGTATGCTTATTCTTAGTTTAAGAGGTCTGCCAAGGTATATTTATAATCAGATGTTGGACTTAGGTTAAACATTGACTACATCTTTAGCGGTACACAAATTTGTTGTTTACCGGAATTAATACAAAACTATTTTCCATGACTTTCAAAAAGTCTGTGGACATAGTAAAAAAAAATTAAAAATTTTCACTTTGAAAAATGTCCAAAAATCAACCTATTTAAGTTTGTCAATAATATATATCCGGAGAATGAGAAGTAATTAATATAGGAGCGTAAAATGGATATTTGTGATTCGAATGATGCAATTTATTAGGGGGGAGGGGTCACAAGAAAGATTGTATTTTCATTTGTATTCTCCTACTTCAGACTACCAATGCACCCTGTCCTCTGCCTTTTCCTTTAGCTCCCAGAATTTTCTTCTTTCCTTCAAGCTATCTAGTATTTGAATCCTCCTCTTTTATAAGCTCCTCTTTCCCCCAACTTTTCCTTCTATGACGTCGTGCAGAAGACAGTTCCTCCTAAGCATGTGTCTGATCCAGTTTCCTTTGCACCGAAGGATCATATCCAAAATAGTTCTCTTCTTGCCAAATCTTCTTAGGACTTCATTTGTCATCTTATCTGTCTACCTAATCTTCTCAAGTCTTCTCCAGCACCATATTTCAAAGATCTCCAAGTATTTCTTTCCATCTTCCTAAAGTCCAAGTTTCTGCTCCAAACAGTGCGATGCTCCCTCCTAACGTCGCATTTAACCAATTTATTGCTTTGTTCCATACTAAACTTGTTGGTCATCAGTCATCTCTTCTTGATGAAAACTTCCTTGGACATTGCGATCCTCGACCTAATTTCTTTATTTATTTTTCGGCAAACTTCTTAGGTACTTGAATTGCTTTGTTTTCCAACTCATGGTTTCCAATTTTGATTTCCAGAGACTTTTCTTTTTTTGAAATCACCATCACTTTTGACTTCTCAATGTTTATCTACATTCCATATCGTCTCCCTATCTCCACTAGCCGGGCCATCATTTCCTGCAACTCCTCTTTATTTCTGGCCAACAACGCTAGATCATCTGCGTATTTTATTGGGTCGATGACGCAGCCTTCTGTCCTGACATTGTCACATCCCTCCAGGGCTCCCCTGACCAGCCACTCCCCGTACAAGTTGAACAGACTGGGTGACAAACAGCATCCCTGCCTCACTCCTCTTCCCATCTCTACGCTGATGGTCTCTCCATCATTCAGCCTCACCTTTACTCACTGTCCCAGGTACAAACTAGCAATCAGCCTTCTATCCATCCAGTTGATGCCGATCTTCTTGAATATTTGATTTATTTGGACAAAAAATTTGTTTGGTATAAAAACTGTAAAAAAATACTTCCCTCACAATAGAGTGGACTTTCAATAGGGGAGAACGGGGTTTGAATCCCGGTCATGTCTACTGAAGGTTGATTTCCTAATTGGTTTATAATACAAATACACTCTCTTCATGTAAGTCTGAATATACTTCCTCTAGATTCAATCTTCATAATCCATAGCACATGCGCATAACCAGAACAAGTAGTACGACGTGGTGCAAAAATAAAAACCAGTCAAGTAATGCAACTTATATTTTTTCGCTTGTCTTACCAACCCTTCAGGATAGCTGCAAATTTACACCCTCAGAGTAGGAATAAGGTAGGTGTAATTTAGAGGAAATTTACTTGCTTTAATTGGAGGGAAATTAGGAGACAATTTAGGGGGGGGAGGGGGGCAGCTCAGCACACTCAACCACGTATAGAACCCCAATATCATCAGAAATTCAGACTATTGCTAGGGGTGATGTCCTAGACAATGTGATCACCGATGGGAATGTTACTTTAATTACACTGAAGTTTCGGGAAATTTTTGGCAAGGGACGTTTGGCTCTTAATTTATTCTGCATGAGAAGCGCCTATTCATCACATATATAGTGTACCCGCAATGCATGGCTGTAAATAAAATTGCATACACATTATATCTCAAGGCGGTTCTTACAGATCCGTTGGGCTTACATGAAACCTTCCAACAAGTGCATTCGACTAGAATAACAATTATTTGTAAATTTTAGCTTATGCTGTGGTAAATATTATGCATCCTGGACTTAATAATAATAAAATTTCAACACGTTTCAGTGGTTAAACGGTTTAAAGCATCACTATAGTGTTAGAATGGACTGCTGCCGACGGGGAGATCGGGGTTCGAAACACGATTGTAGTCTACTGAGAGTGGATTATTTTAAAATGATTTTCCACTATCCCTCCAAGAAAATTGGGATATATTACTTCTAAATGGTTATTTTCTCTCGCTTACACCATTAGAGTAATCATCATATATACGTATGACCTAAAAAGATAATAGGACGCGGTGGGGGAAAAAACCAGTCAAAATATTCAAATACATTTTTGGGGATATTTTATTTTATCTTTTTGCTCACATGAATGCATTGATTAGCTACTATTTTACCTGCCAGATACAATATTAAAAAAATAAAAAACAAGGATTAACAACGTTGACAGGAACGTCTAGACTCTAGGCATAGCAAAGCAATCTTGTTTAGAGTAATATAGTATGTAATTTATGAAATAAATTATCTTGATATAAGATACTCGTCTACTTCACTTAAGTTTGATATCAATACGAGTGAGTGGATGCCCTTAATCTAATGTGGAGAAGTGGTTTTCAAGAAACACTTTGTTTTAATAAAGTGATTTACTTAATAATAATATTATAATTTATTAAAATTATCCTCTGTATTTATAAAATTCAATCAATGTTTTATTATTGCTTTATACAGGTTTAATGTTAATTTTTACGTAAATTTTAAATAAAATGATAATTATCTATGTTTTTTTGCACCAAGTCTTACTACCCATTTGGGTTGTATACACTTGTGTATTATTTGTGCATATGGTTTTATGGATGAGGAATATTATATTTATAGTAAGTGTACCCAAATTTGCGTTGAGGTAGAGTGTAAAACCATTTTGGATGAACCCCCCCTCAGTACACGCGACCTAGATTCGAACCTCGATCTACCCATCATCGGCAGTTTAATCTTCTGCGAGAGTAGCGCCTTAGACCGTGCGGCCACCAAAATAGATATTAATTAGTTGAATAAGTAATAATAGTTCTCACAGCATGTGGTAGCTTATATGATAAGGTGATAAAAGACGTAATCCATCAAGGTAAGACTGTTACCTTTTAACCAAACGAAATGTACACAATAATAATAATAGTTTAAACCGGTGCAGTTGCCGAGAAAATCTAAATATATTTTAAGGCAAACTTTTCGTTTTACCCAAGTTTATTCATCGCAGCAGCTTTATACAAAAGTGTTTTAATCTAGAGCATGATTAATGAAATTTAAAACAAACCATTACAAAGGGAACTAAAGAAAATTAATATATTGTTGCAAAACTTGGTTAATAAAACGTGTTTTGTTGATTAACTTCCAACCAACTCCCCTATTCACGATCAAACAATGGACAACATTATCGAACCTCAAAGCCTCACTTACGTATCCTCTACAACCGACAATACCTAGACAGTACTAAACCTACATAATAAATAACAGCATCATCATTTGTATCAGAGCTCATAATATTAACAGCTGTTCCTGCTTGTTAGTTCTCACGGTGGCCATCGCAATACTTGTACAGTCCAATTTTCTAATGAAGAGTCTTATCTGATAGTTAGAAAAGTTATTAAATCAATGATAGAACATTCATATGTCATGTCACGTGAAATGAAACTGTCACTTTTTGACAGATATTATTAATATAACACTAAAAATATAGTAAAGTATTATTAATTTTCGCCACCAAAAATATGTTTGTATTTTCGAGAAGGTCCTTCCTATGAAAATTGGTCGATTCTTATATTAGAAGGCCAGGACACGATAATCTGGAATGTGTTGTACTAATATCGTAATATTTCTGGATGGGTTTATATTTGAATAATCTGTCAGTTCGGTCATTTAAACTATTCGCACTTTATTAAAAACATGAGGATGAAAATTAGCTTACGGAAAAAAAAAATTGCCTAGGGAGAGAATGAAAACCTATTTACGAAGAAATCATGACATTGGGAACAGTTTTAAAATGAACCCCCAAAGCATGAATTTGTAACGAGTGGTTTTTATTAGGAATACATTTTAATGTGTAGTTTCTGAACAAATTGATATTACAGTGAATATCTTCATGATTAAAAAAGTATTCTTTATTTGGTGAAATAATTCATTTAAAACATACTGTTTAACATTGTTTATTCTTTATGATTCCGTATACTGTGCATTCGTATTATAAACATTAATTACACTGTGAAGTATGTAGTATAATCATGACTCATATGTAATTTACTATGAAATTAAAATAGTACTCAAAATACAGATAAAAACTAAAGATGTAGAATAGTAATTCGTATTTAATTAATCTACCCAGATATCTTCCAAGTAAAAAAAATGTATTTTTCAGGATTAAATTAACACTGGTATAATCGATTAAACACAAGTGTGTGTGTGTGTATATATATATATATATCCCCCAGCCCTATTTCTTACTATCCGTTCGAGTCACAGGCCTATGCACTAAATTCTATATGCTAGATATTAGGAAGGTTTAATTTAGAGGAAGTGCACACGTATTTGCGTGGGGAGAGAGTGTAAAACACATTTTGGAAAAAAAAGCTCAGTACACCCGACCAGCTTTGATCTCCCCGTCTTCGCCAGTCCAGTCCGACACAAGGGTAGCGAGTTAGACCACGCGGCACTGAAGTGGATAGGGCGTTTAATGTACGCAAAAAAAGAGTTCAAAATACAATCAAAATTTTTATCAATGACCGATAATATGCTCCTAATATATATATATTAACTAGCTAATTGATATTTTCGACAGCTCCTCTTAGTGTCGAGATCAAGCAGCTCATGTCAACGTAAAAACAAAACCAATCTCGGACCTAAATTAGGTTAAGCCACCCCTCTCTTATAAGGATCAATTCAAGCGAGGGAAGAGTTTTGAGTAAAATAAGGAAAATGTGTAACCCTATCTTAATCCAAAAGGGAGGTAAACTTCATATCAATGAAGGTGAAACAGGTTTCCCCCTCGGGAGAGATGGATTAGTGGAGAAAAGGGTCGCGGACCAAGATGTCCCCCTAGGCGGCTTTTAGAGCGGCCGTGATGGGATTCAGAGTTGGGGCAACTATCGATGAGTGTGTGAGAAAGACAGAGAGAGGATATTTTATATTCGTACCTTCCAAAGCCAATACTGGCTATCGGCAACTTAAACTACCTAGACTTAAGGGAATACGATGACCAGGGCTTTGGCTGGTAGAATAAAATGCACCACAATGCACAGATAAAATCACCATTAGCGTGGTCGATTAGAATAGATCTTGGCCTCCTGGGTATAGTCAAGTGGTCCAAGGCGTCAAACTCACGATGAACTGGATTAGGGCGAGTATTTCTACACTAAAGAGGTAGATGCACCTGTACAATGATTGAGTATGGTCCACATTATTATACTAATGAAGTACGTGCACATGTACAATGATTGAGTATGGTCCACATTATTATACTAATAAGGTAGCTCCACTTGAACAATGATTGAGCATGATCCATATTAATACACTAATGAGGCAGCTGCATTTGTACAATGATTTAGTTTGGTCCGTATTTCCTCACTAATGAGCTAGGGCTACAGATAATTAGATACCAAATAGTGATAGTAAATACGAATAATATGTCGTAGAAATGAGTGTTTTTTTTTACAGACTAGCGATTTAAGTGTGCCCCAAAATGGTCATTCGTAATGAGGTTAACTCCCGGTGCCCGACTAAACATGCAGTGGGTGGCGTGAAAAGGAGGGGCGGGACGGGGGTAGGTGCGGGGTCCTTAGGGCAGTTACACGTGTAAACGAGAGAATTACCGTCCGACGTCCGTGTCACAATAACCGTCAGCAGGGCGGGCCGACAGCGCCCGGTGGCGTCGATCTAATTTACTCCGCGGATAAATGTTTAACAATGGGACAGTGGGCCGAAAAGGGGGTGGAGGTAAAGAGGGGGGGCATCTTATCGGGTTAGTCAATTGATGGTTGTTTCGTG
Organism: Timema californicum; assembly: GCA_902141385.1. Lineage (NCBI taxonomy): Eukaryota > Metazoa > Arthropoda > Insecta > Phasmatodea > Timematidae > Timema > Timema californicum. The sequence continues at coordinate 57,086 of CABFOW010003341.1, forward strand.
AGTGGTTGGTTAATTTTATAAATGCTGGCCTCTCTTCCTCATATCCTTTAAGTATCAAAGGGCTATAGGTAGAGTCCGTAGATCAAACTCAAAAATTAGTTTTTTAGCACCACCCTTTTTTTTCCTTTAGCACCACGTCCAACTACCCATTCGGGCTATATGCTAGCACCAAGTTTTAATACCTATTCATTATGGAAAATAAAGGGTTATTTTAGTAGAAGTGTACACGCATTAGTGTAGAGGTAGAATGAAAATCAATTTAAAAACCATCATTAATAGTCCACACTCAACCAGAATCGAACCCCATGCCAATGTGTTCAATGGGTGCGTTGACATCCGGAGTCATGTGTACTTCTGTGGTCACTGAAAGTGATATTGGACGTTGTGGTCGAGAGCGGTGGGGTTGGATAAGATAATATAATATAATATAATATCTACTCGTCAATGGTAGTCTAGTCTATTGCAAAAGCGACGACTTAAACTATGCGGCCACTGGAGCGTATAAAAGTTATTTACCCCCTTAAGAGGTTTCAACTTTCATCTAGGCACTTAAGTAGGTTTTTTGCTTGGAAACGGTATGCTAATTTCATTTTCTTAAATTACACCATCGTGGTTAAATAGATTACGTTGCTTGATTCGACTCAAGCTAGTGCTGATGAAATACATTTGGTCTTTGAAGCCAACATTTTCGGGCTTGAGCCTCGTTTAAGAAATAGTAGTTTCCAACGTTCCGACAGTATTTTCAACAGCCGGAACGTTGACGGTTAATATTTATTAAACACGGATCAGTCTCGAGTGTCGATAATATTAGTTCTAAATTTTAAAAAAAAGCAGGCCCCAAACTGGTTTAGTTCTGCTATCCAGTTCATAAACATCACTACGGCCAAATATCTAATATTATTATAATTTATTAAATAAAGTTAGTTTTAAAGTGGTTTGTTGACATGTGCTTGGAAAGTGTACGTTAAATCAACCAATTTAATTTTTTTTAACACTGCTGGGTTTGACTCTCATTAGTTTTAATTAATATTTTAATATATGGTAATATATGGGTAAAAGCTTGAAATACAATAATAATAGTTTTAGTTTCGTGAATCGATTATTAAGGTATTATTATTAGCACCACGTCTTACTACCCGTTCGGGTTATACGCATTTACGCTAATGTTTAATGGTAGAGTGATTGTGAGATGAAATGAAGGACCTACAGTTTAACGTGGAATCCGAACCACGGTGGAGGCCTGGCATTCCCCACATTCACAAGATGTCTTGTCAGAGGAGAAGGAAGGGTTTGGTAATCAGATGAATCTGTGCCGGGACCGAGGATTGAACCCCGGCCGCCAGCACAGAAGTCTGACACCTTACCCCTAGACCGCCAGGTCACCTGATTATTAAGGTCTGTTGAAAAAATCCAAATATGTATTATTTATAATTTGGGGTAGCAATGAAGGATCATTTGGGGGGCGAGCATTTACTTTAACGGGCCAGGATTCAAACCCCGATCCCCTGTCCACCAGCCCTGAAAGACCAGACAAGTTGAAAACTACACTTTAAGTCCCAATATACTCCAGTGCGATTAAAAAGGGCCGCCTAACGGAGCCCTTATATGCATTGCAGGGGTTTATAAATTCTGCGTTGTTTAAGAAATGGTGTTTTTATTTAATATTATGTACGTGGAAATGGAGGTGATATGGAGGTAAACATATCCTTATTAGCATTTTAACATTCCAAGTGTGACAATCTAAACGACATTTCACGTGAAATAATGAAGTTCTAAAATCAAACAAATAAAGTTTACTTTTAATGAGGCCACAACAGAAACTTCTAGGACTAACGGGTCTGTAAACAAGATAACTTGTTCACTCAGTGTTCTCATAGTTACTACAGTCTATCTAGTAACTTAGTTATGTGGACAGTAGATTTCGTTCCCACTTTGCACTTATCGTTACTACAATCTTACTATTAGTTATGAAAACAGTAGACCTCGCTCCCTCCATGTTATTATCGTTACTACAGTCTTACTAATAGTTCTGTGAATAGTATATCTCGCTCCCTCCATGTTATTATCGTTACTACAATCTTACTATTAGTTATGTAAACAGTAGACCTCACTACACCCATGTTATTATAATCACTATAGTCCAGATATTTCTCCTTTGATTTACAATTGAAATATCTTTTATAATTATTTATCTTTAAGTTGAAGTATATCTTACCTTGGGGATCATAGCACATTATAATAACAGATAATTACGTTTTTTTAGGTGGTTCAAGACGACAGGTTCGCAATATATGTAAACATTTTTTTAATGCGTCCCAGGTACTCAATCGAATGCTTATAATTTAAAATTAAAATCACTATAGATGAGGTCATAAAGGTCAAATCCGAGCTGCAGCCAAAATTAAATAGATTCAGATTTTAAAAATAGTTACATATGCCTAGATCATTCGGCTTAAGTTGAAATAATATTTCTGCCAAATTTCATAAAAATTGGGGCATATATGGTGGAACAAACAGATAATTTTTGAGTGGTCGCAATTTTTGAACGGATAACCATGACTAAAAACCATGTGCATACGTTGTTAAGCCTAAGTTCAAATAATACCAGCCAAAATTTACTTAAAATTGGTCCCCAAATTTGATAGCCACCGCGGGGCAAATATTCGGACAGACAGACGAAATTCCAAATAGCAGAGTTAACACAGAATTCCGGTACATTCGGTCAGTCAATGAGAATTGAATCTTAACAACTGCCATTCCCACAAGAAATACATCAGTGGGCTCAGACACTATACTGAATTATTTAAGATACCGTCTGTGATCGAAACAATGTTCACCCAACCCCAGACCCTGTTTCAGCCTCTGAGAGAGTTGATAGTAAACCAACAACGATCCCGGAACACATTATATACACTCGCGGGGACAGGGGGAGTGGGGGTACCCACGCGTCCATGCCAATGTGTTCAATGGGTGCGTTGACATCCGGAGTCATGTGTACTTCTGTGGTCACTGAAAGTGATATTGGACGTTGTGGTCGAGAGCGGTGGGGTTGGATGGGTATGGGAGGATGTTGAATTTCAACGCAAGAGTAAATTAGAGGGATATTGAGGGATAGCAGATCGGTGACTTGGCTAATATTATTTTTAAAATCCAAAAGGGCAAAGTACCTATTTTGATCCTTTCACTCGTATTTTAATTGATGCATCTAACTCCAAGACCAACCGGCATAAATTAAGTCGAGGAGATTAAAAGGGTGGTTTTAAAATAAATGTGCCCACGATATCGTGACGAAGAAGAATAGAGTAAATGGCAGTGATAAAAAAAATCGCCATTAATGCACGTGGCTGAGATTCGAAACTGGACCTCTCATTCAGCAAGCAATCTAGTTTATTGCGAGAATGACGCCCTAGGAAATGTGACCAGCGTTTTATTCTCATTGTAAGCACGGTTAACCATTATTTTCATATATAGTATTTTTTATTTATTTAAAAAATATATTTTTATTGTAAACAACATTTTAAAAAATTGAAAATTTAACCTATAATAAAATGATCCAGCTATTCGATATTGTTTGGTCGAGAATCGTCTATATAAGCAAAAATTAATAAAAAATGTTGAAAAAATCACATTGTATTTTCATCAAGTAGATATTTTACCAGACAGAACGCCAGCGGTTCGTTGAGCACTATAACATAGTATATCACAGGCTGCTAGTTAAAAACACGAGATATAAATAGTACGGTGTATGGTACAAAGTTTCTGCCTTTTTTTATCATAAAATATACATTTACTGAAAACTCTTAAGATTTGTGAAACGAAATCATAAGTTAATACATTTTTGTAGAAAAACTACAACAAAGATCATGAACAAAATAATATACACTGTTACTTACTTACTTACTCTATGGAATTAGGAACTAAAAACACTGTTACAGAAAAATTAAAAAAAGAAAAACATCTTTGTCCACCAAAGAGCATTATTATTATTATTAGCGACGCGTCTTACTGCCCGTTCGGGTTATACGCACTTACGCTAATGTGCAATGGTATGGTAATTGTGAGATGAAACGGAGGACCTACAGTCTAACGTAGAATCCGAACCACGGTGGAGGCCTGGCATTCCACAAATTCACAAGTTGTGATTAATACACGTCTTGTCAGAGGTGAAGGAAGGGTTTGGTAATCAAATAAATCAGTTCCGGGACCAAGGATTGAACCCCGGACCCCCAGCACAGAAGTCGGACACCTTACCCCTAGATCCCCAGGTCACCAGCATAAGAATAAAATTCATTTTCAAATACCTGAATTAAGAAGTATATGTCTTTGGGGCCAAGGAAAAAGAGTATAAGTCAAAAAATGTAGCTTTTCCGGAGAGGTGTTTTAAAGTTATAAATCAAAGTATTGGAGACAATTCTTTGAATAAAGTTTTAAATTGTTGAATTATTGATCTCAAATGAATGTATTTAACACATGACTAAAAATTAAATATAATGTTAATTACTGAAAATTACTGACATATTAGTTTGTCACCATTCCGATTAAGACTTATACTATATTTATTACGAACATTTTCTTTCATAATGAATACATTATTTTGAGTTTTTAAAATTTGGTTGGTGTTTGGTTGGTTTTTATTTATAAGTTTTAATGTTTGTATGCAATTTTTTTTAAAATAAAATTAAACATTGTGGGTTTTCTTAGTTATAATAAAAAATAATATGCAGTCAAATGATTTAGCAAAATCATTATGATTTAATGTATTTATAATAAGGAAGTATAATATTCAATCTTCTTGGAATTCTGATATATCTGGAAAAAGGTCTTCAGCATTAGGTTGTTTTCAAAATAATATAAAATTCATGAAAAATAGGGCTGATCAGTGGAAGCATATCAATTAAATCGTTCTTTTTCTGTTTTGAAATTGGAAGCTGTTCATTGTAGCTCTATTTGGGATTTAAGTTAGCATTTTTGTAACCCCTCCGCTCAAGAGTGAGTGATTTGAATTCTTCTTCGTCATTCAAGCTGCATTTGAAGAAAACAGTCGCAGTTTTATTTGTGTAACAAAACAATTAAAATACAAAATAAAAATGTTCCTAATAGTACAACTTGACTTATTCAATGGAAGCTAGGGGAGCAACGCTTCCCTAAAATTAAAGAAGGTAGAAAGAAAATAAGAGGAAAATTAAGTAAAAACAAATCATTATTATAATAATATGAACCTCTCCGACAAGTATACTGAGTTGAGGTGGCAACAACTCTTTCGGAGTAAGCCGTTCTTTCTCAGACTGACCGGCCAGCTGGTTTCGCTCATTCTATATTCCGCCAATCGTCTGTTTCCGGGTATGTTCGGCCCTCATCGGGTAAAAGGAAGCGAGTATTAGCGCATGAGTTTACTATCGTGATTGGTGTTTAATCGTACGTTTAATATGTTAAAATCTTAGGGAGAGGCTTACAATTCATGTTTACCATGTTGCCAAATTCTTGTTTATCCTTTTGCGTTTTTTAATAGAAGGTCTAGGTGTTCTTTTGATGCATATCTTATTATATTTTTGATACGAGGTTTCTTCCTATGCGTTTATGATGTTCTTTGTTTTCTTTCGTGTGTGTGTCTATATTTAGCCGCTCTTTACACACACACCAAAACATTGTGCGTTACTATTTGAACCCATTCAAATTTACGAGTTAAGTTCCATACAAGCTTGTTTGAACAATCACAGCCCAATCAAATCACCCCCACCCCCCATCCCATGCCTACCCTTATTGATGACTCCGGTCTCTGTAAGAGTTGATCGAATCAATTCCAGCGGCCAACAACACCGTTTCACCCATCCACCCACCCACTCGTCGTTCAACGTGACCTTCAAACTGTTACAGCCTCGTGCGAGTAGTAAATGTGATTACAAGCGACTAATTGGAGGAATGAACAGCGACTGTGTCATTTCGAGGTTCGAATCTCGGTCGAGAGTATTGTGGGTGGTTTTCCCCTAAATGTTTTTCCACTCTCCCTCCACACACGCGTGGGTTCACTAACTCTGAATTCAACCTTCTTAATTCCTAGCCCATTAGCGTAATTAGTACTTGAGCGTATAACCCGAACGGGTAGTAAGATGCGGTGCAATTATTTAATATTTTTTAGACTGTCGTTTTTGCTATGTAACAATAGATTGTGTGTTGCGGAAGGAGGGGGAGAAGCCCTGATAAAATAAATGGCAAGACAAGACTAATTCTGGGGCTCCACGAAAATTTTCACGATTACACAATGTTAAGAGATTATTTCAATAATGCCAAACAGTCAAATTTGGAATCAAAATTGAATCGAAGGATCAGACGTGCACTTTCTGAAACTACTGATTATATCAGCAAACGAAAATGCCTGTGAGCGAGAGCGAAAGAGCCTACCAACTTTACAGGGAACGGTATGTCCACATACCTTCCAGGGTTATTTTAGATGCCGCAATCAACATGGGGACCGACGGCTTTACTTTCCCTCCGCAGGAAGTTGTGCTACGGATGTTTATCATTCAAGGATGAACCCGCGAACATCAAGTCCTGAGGCGAGCATTTTACCCCAATACCACCGAGGTCGACTTAGTTATTAATAACTTTCCTTTTTGGTCGTAGTACTATACCAATTTTCATTATGTATGTAACTCTAAAGCTCCCAAAGATGTTGGCGTATGACTGCATGAATGAGTTTAGGTGATATGGTGAGAAATGCGAGTTAAGGGTGGTATTTTTTGCAGTTTTTATAGTAAATACTTTTTTCCGACAAATTTAATTAAATGTTTCTCCATTAGAAATATAAATGTTTAGTTTAATTTTGCTCACCTAGTAATTTCATTAATTTAAGTGCATTAGCACCTGAATAGGTGGTAAAACGCGCTGCTAAAAAAACATGAAATAGCTTTATTTTGAAATTTCGTCTGCAAGAATTGGTTTTAATTAAAATACACAAAAAGCTTTCTGAAAGGAATTTTAATAATTAAAATAATTATTATGTTGTTTTATTACTATTCGAGGTATTTAACGTGTAATTTCTGAACCGACTATTTATATCAGAATATGACTTATAAATGACTTAAAACTAGGGCTAACAAAGCACCCAGCCCCCGGACATTAATTTATCACTTTGAAAGGTAGGAAGCCCACATTTCACAAATTATAAATAAATAGTTTTCCCCCTTAACGGGAAGTGAAGCCGGGGCCCTTGATTAAAAAAAAAGTAGACACGCTATCGACTGAGCCAAAGGGTTTGCATTTTTTTAAATAGCAGTTTTAAAAACAAGCATGAAAATAATGAACGTGTGAATACGTATTGTAATTTTCTTAAGAGCTACTTATTGGTTATTTCGTGATAATCACCATCATTATACGAATGTAAGTTTATCAATGGAATTAAGAACTACCCACTTCGGTGGCCGTACGGTTAAGGCACTACTCTGTCAGTAGACTAGACTGTCAATGACGGGGTTCTAATTTTGTTGAAGTTTTTTTTAAAATTAGTTTTCCACCAAAATTCGGGTACACTTCCTATAATTAAAGCCTTCTTCAACCCTAAAACCATCAGCGTAATTAGTACATAAGCGTATAATCCAAACAAGTAATGAGACACGGTGCTAAAATTAATTATATGAATACATGTTTATCTAGTGAATTAAGTACGGAAACCATGCTCGTGTGTCAAGTCAAGTCATGTGACTAAGGGTGTGATTATTACATTGAGTATTACATTACATCAACAATTATTGAGAGAATTACAATCTTAGTTATCCTTAACATGTCAATTACGAATAAATAACGAACGCCATATTTCATACTTAAAGGCGCGTAGAGTACGTCTACTTTTGTTTTAAAAAGGTCAACCAGTCAACGTGCTCTACCTAAAAATAAAAAAATAAATCACGTTATCATGTCTAATAATTAAAGCGAATATGTCATCACAATTCAATATCGAATTTCCAAAAATCAATCACCCATCAAAATGTAATTGTGAAAATCTAAACTTTTTTTGGGTGGGGGGAAGGGGGTTATAATTCAAGGTGTCACATATGTTAAAATGTAACACATACTATCATCAGATTTATCTTCAATCAAAAGAACGGCCCCACGTAGATAAAAAAATATGCCAATCACAACGTTTTATTAATTAAAAACGTTTGGTAACTAAAGTTTATTACCCAAAAGCAATATTAAAAAAAATATTAACCTAATTATAAAGTGACATGGCTGATATATTTATCGGTAAGTTTACATTATATAGTTTGTAAAATTAATCAATATACGTTGTTACAAAAACTTAATGAAAAAAAAAGGATCACATTTCACCAAAGAGCATAAATGAAATAATATACACGGTTACAGAACACATTGAGGGGAGGGTAGGAAGGGGAGGGTAGGAGGGGGGGGGGCACATCCCTAGTCACCAAAGAGCATAGGAATCAAGTTGTTTTTTTTTGCGCTAGCAATATTTCTTTTCTTCAATAGATCGAGAGAAAGTAAAAAATATAGAAATATATAAAAGCGAGCATTTAAAAAAGATATATAAATATTTCATCAGAACGAGCTACCACGCCCCTGTGTGTCTAGTGATGTGCATCTTGTGACAACAGATCAATACACGTCGCTACAGGTAGCCAGCTTCTACCTGGCTCGTCGCTAAAGTAGTATATTATTATTATTATTATTATTAGCACCGCGTCTTACTACCCGTTCGGTTTATACGCACTTACGCTAATGTGTAATGTTAGGGTGATTGTGAGATGAAATGGAGGACCTACAGTTTAACGTGGAATCCGAACCACGGTGGAGGCCTGGCATTCCCCACATTCACAAGATGTCTTGTCAGAGGTGAAGGAAGTAGTATATCAATGGGGCCGCCTTGGTAAGCGAGATATTGCCGTACACACGTTAAGACCTAACGTAATATTTAATTATACGATGGATTATCTCAAAATATGGCTACCGCCAAAATAAAGTCGAAAGATTCCAAGATATCCCCTCAGCCCCCCAAACAGCTCCATAGTTTTAGTTTTATTAATAGAAAAGACATTGTGTGAAAATGTGACAGCTTCTTTTAAACGAATTTTTAAACCTGTTTGTTGAGCTATGAGACTAGGCTTGATGAAAAAGATTTGTTGATTTAGACTTTCTCTAACAAATAAAATATTTTTAAAGGGTTAAAATAGTCAATTTTAATGAATAACTAAGCCAAACTAAGCCAAAAGTCCCAGGTTCGATTCTCGTGTCTAGGTGTAATTTTTTCAACTAACTTGAATTAAAATAAAGTTTCGAGATATCTGAGAACTAGCAATAGGATTACAAATAAAGTAATGTTGTACCGGGGGCTAAGGGGGTATAGTTTGTAAGTGGAACCCCCCCCCCCTCAAGTAATCACCATTCAAGGGGACGTATCCCCACCTCCTTCGAAACCAAAGGAGCTCGTCACACATCAACAACGTGGGGAACGACTTGTGCGCTTCTATTTGCCTGCGTCGTCCGTGGATGCAAATGGTAGTCTGGTAATCTGCATAGTTAAGTGGGATGAAGGGAGTGGGGGGAAGTATAATAGAGGGGCGTGTGTATTGTCCTAGCGTCGCACGAAGTNCGACACTCGGCGCGGTATGTAAGTGGAAAGTGGGTTATAAAACATGCATATGTTCCAAAGCCCACCCTCCCTCTCTCGTGATACCAGTAGAAATAGTAATGGCTGCTGGTGTCAGATAAACCTTACCACGTAGGCGAAAAATACTTGATATTTTTTTTCTTTGCTGTGTTTTTAAGTGTGCTTTCTATTATTATTATTATTATTATTATTATTATTATTATTTAGCACCGCGTATTACTACCCGTTCGGGTTAAACGCTTTAAGTACTAATTACGCTAATGTATTAGGTATTGGGAAGATTGAATTAGAAGATATGAACCCGCATTTGCGTGGAGGGAGAGTGGAGAACCATTTAGGAAAAACCACCCCCAGTTCACCCGATCGAGATTCGAACCTTGATCTCCCCGTACTCAGCGGTCGAGCTCAACAAGACTCGCGCGTTAGCCAACTACGCCACCGAGCTGGGTGATAGTCAAGAAATTTTTATATCACCATCTGAATAAAATAAGGTTATATGTTTGTCCTGAAGCAATATTTGATTTATTTTGACAAAAATAAAGTTTTGATAGAAAAACTGCAAAAACCACTTCTAAAAATTCTCAGTTTTTTTTTTAAAAAGAATTATAGCTATTTAAATGAAATTATTCAATCGAAATGGACTAATTTAAATTTCTCCTAAGGGCATTAAGGTCGTTCGAAAATTAAGCTGTATTGCACAATTATAACACTTAGCATGTATCTAATTATAAGCTATAAATAGTGGCTCAATGATTTCAAATAATTACAGTTCAAGAGTTACAGATAAGATAATACCATATACACAGCCTCCCCAAGTTAAAATGTTCGCGCTCCTTTAGAAAAATTCATCCCTTGAATGTTTGGATTGCTAGGGGAAGTCCCTAGTGACAAAAGCGCTCTTAAGTGGGCATTTTCTAAAATAGTTCACTTCAGACATGGTTTTGCAGACAAATTTCCGGGCTGTATCGAATTGTGTCCCAATTTTGACCCCTTGAGCGAGTTAGTCGTGAAAAGGGGTCCAATACAATTTTACTTCAACCCGAGTTGCGTCCAAAGGAGTGAAGTCTATAAGAAATTATATTGGAAGGATGGACAATTTTTATGTTCAAAATAATATATAAAAGAATAAGTTATATAAATAAGTCATTATTTTATATCAGCACGTCTTGCAAGCTATTCATGTCATACGCAAATATGATAGTTACTATAATGTGGTAGGGATTATGAAGAAATTATTTGAGAAGGTAGCCCACCTACATTTTCGTGGGAGAGTGGAAAATCATTTAGGAAAATTCACTCTTAATAGGCCCAGCCGGTATTCGAACCCCGATATACCTGCTATTAACAGGCCAGTCTAACACGAGAGTGACGCCTTAGATCATTCAGATATTGAGGCGGGTCAGTCAATTCTACAGTCGAATGTTGCATAAAACAACCTAACCTAACCTAACCTAAACTAGGAAGCAAACGGCAGAGAAAATTCAAATAAAGATTGAATGTTTGTCGTATTATTAATGTAAACATCTGACTGACGTTATGGTTCTAGTAATAGAGTTAAGATAGGTGATACGCGTCTGGACACAACTCGGTAACCCCCTGCCCAAACCCCCCCCCCCNCCCCCCCCCTTTCCCGTGGGTCAGTCCCTCAGACTGGAAGGGTCTCAGAACGCAGCTCGGTACCTGCCTCACATTCATAAAGATCCCAGCACAATTTTCTAGATGAAATTTAATTCCCCCAAAATTTACTTTTTGTCTGTTAACCTGCCAAATAAATCACTCGAGTGATATCCGCATATTATTTCTAATTGGATAGTCTGAAGAAGATACAGTTAGAGAAAGTTTATCCACAAATGTGGAGAATCAAGAGTGGGGAACCAGCACGAGGGAAAATCTCAGTGCACACAAACGTAACTTAAGACCCTGACCTCCCCTGTCAATGGCGAACCGCGACAATTACGAGACCAACGCCTTGTTCGGTGAGATCACCAATATCGAGTTAGGAAACAACAACAACAACATCGGAGATGATTAGATAGAACACAATCATAAATTTAATCTTACAGTGAAAGAAAATTGCGTTTCAAAGCCAAAAACCTATTTCATTTCGATCTAAAGCATTTAGCAATTCTTTATTTTAGCGATTTATTTGAACCATAAAGAAGTCAAGAAAGTTTTTATGTACTTAAGGAGGCAAGTTATTGACAGTGAAAAGAAGACCCTCCTCCTCCCTCCTTATGAGACGTAAAGAAAAAGCCATAAACCTTCCTCATGTTGAAGATTGTGAATTGAAGTGTGCACTTTGCCATCCTTTTCCCTTCCAGAGCCGTGGGCTTTGAGCACTTTATTCGTGAGGAGGGGGGCTCACGATGAATAATTCAAGGTGTCTGGGGACCACTGAGCCTTTGGAAAAACGGAGGGGACTTCAAGACATCCAATTAGAGTGCAGGTTGCTGGACGATGAAAAAAAAAAAAAAAGAATACACAGTTCTGGAGCATTTTTAACTAATTTATTTTGTGCGCCACGTCTAGCTCACCCACCTTAGGGTTACTCCTGTATTTGCGTTAAACAATGTAGCGATAAGAAAGGTAGAATCCTAATAAAATGTACTCGCGTTTGCGTGGAGGAAAGCCATTTAGTAAAAAAAAAAATCTCAGTAAAACCAGCCCAGCTTTGAACCCTAACATACCTGCTCTCGGCAAGCAAGTTTATTTCGATAGCGATGCCCTAGACCAGTGTTTCCTAAACTTTGGTACGCGTACCTCCAAGGGGGTGTGAAGGATTTAAGAGGTTTTGCGACACTGAATTTAACTAATAATGTATAGACCAGGTGACCTAGCGGTCTAGGGGTAAGGTGTCAGACTTATGTGCTAAAGGTCTGGTGTTCAATCCTCGGACCCGGCATGGATTTATCTGATTGCCAAACCCTTCCTTCAACTATGACAAGACGTGTATTAATCATAACTTGTGAATGTGGGGAATTGCAGGCCTACACCGTGGTTCGGATCCCACGTTAAACTGTAGGTCCTCCATTTCAGCTCATAATCACCCTACCATTACACATTAGCGTAAGTATGTGTATAATCTGAACGGGTAGTAAGATGCGGTGCTAAGATTATGTATAGTTTACAAACAACGAAGAGACATAATTGATATAATAAGCATAAGACAACCTCAAAATACCTCAGGCTCTCCCCGCCCCTGGACTAGACCATTCTACCACCTATGTATTTTGTCAAAATTGTTTTGTTTTCCTCTAGACCTCATCCATTTAAGATCTAGAGAAAAATAATTAAAGTTGTTATTAAATATCTACAGAGAAGACAAGTATACAGTTTCAGGCCCCCCCTTTGTTTCCCCATATCCGTACGTAACAAAGTCTATTGTCTGACAAAGTTGAGAAAATCAAAGTTTTGAAGTCGAGTATAATACATTTTTCTCATCTTTTTTTATAAAAATGTAATTTCATTTTTTAAACTACTAAACAAAGTTGTGTTTTCTCTTTTTTATCCACTCGCATGGAGTGTCTCAGATTCCTCGGGCTAACATGACTCGCATTGTTTGGTTGATTTCAAATCACATGCTTTCTTGACAGTGACATCACGAAATATAAGGTCACATAGCTGGAAGATTCAAGAGAGGGGCTAGCACGTCTGAGTTACTACCAGGATCAATAAGCATCCCCGTGCCAACCACCTTCCCCCCCGCCCTGAAATGTGTTTGTTTAGCAGAGTGTCTTACTACCCATTAGGGCTATCCACATATGTTGTATTTACATTAATTAGTTATGAGTATGAAGGTTTAATTTAGAGCAAGTGTACTCGCATTTGCGTGGAGGGAGAGTGGAAAACAATTTATGAAAACCACCCTCAGTACAACCGACAAGACCTACTTCAGTGGCCACATGGTATAAGGCGTCACTCTTGCAATATACTAGTCTGGATATTGGTGTACAGAGGGTGATTTTCTCTAAATGGTTTTCCACTCTGCCTCCACGCAAATGCCGATATACTTCTTCTAGATTCAACTTTACTCATCCTTAACGTATGAGCGTATAACCAAAACGGGTTGACTTCTCAATAATATGCGGGCGCCGAAGCGGATGAAATGTAATTGCTCGGTAGAGATAGGTGTGAGTGGGCAGACCCAGGTTCAATCCCCAACCGGATGAATTGCAACTGTTATCCAGGATTGCCACTATTTTATTAAAACAAAATTCCCTGTGTGTTTTAGGTTTACCAGAAACCTTAAAGAGAAGAGCAAAGGAATGAAATTTAATTCGTAATAAACTTTTGTTACGTCATGTCATTGGTGTTGAGAACAGAATGATTTGACCTTGATGAGCATATCTATTCATATATCACGCAAACATTATTATTATTATTATTATTATTATTATTATTATTATTAGCACCGCGTCATACTACCCGTTCGGGTTATACGCACTTACGCTAATGTGTAATGGTAGGGTGATTGTGAGATGAAATGAAGGACCTACAGTTTAACGTGGAATCCGAACCATGGTGGAGGCCTGGCATTCCTCACATTCACAAGATGTCTTGTCAGAGGTGAATGAAGGGTTTGGTAATCAGATAAATCTTTGCCGGGACCGGGGATCGAACCCCGGCCGCCAGCATAGAATCACGCAAACAAATGTTTCAAGAAGAAGGAAAATGTGTGTGAGGGGGTGCGGGGCGGAACAAGGGCTGGAGAAGAGGGGAAATGAGACATATATTCGGATAAGAGTGATAATTTCTTAAGTTTGCCTTTTTTTTATGCAAATGAATACTAATTAAAGTTTGCAGTTTATCAAGCACTTGGAGATATCAATAACTTTCCACGTAGCTATGGTATGGAATGTTTTATCTTCAGAAGTTAAAATTTTAAAAGCTGTTTATAATTTCAGTAGAAGATGGAAGGATAATTTGCTGAGCACCCAAATGTTCTTAAAAGTAAACATACAGTTTTGTTATAATACATAGGTAATTTTTAACATTAATGCTAAACCTCTAAAATTAAGTTTAAACCTTAAGCTTCAGATGTTCACTACCCAACATTCAACAACTTGTAAAGTCTTGAGAGAATTTAAAAAAAAGAATCATGCTACGAGAACAGCAAGCAAACTAACCGACCAAGCGGCCATCGCCGTTAGCGATCGTAATGCCAACATTTGCGGATAGAAGGTGTCATTTAATCAGCCCAAAGAACCCTCCGGCCATTAATATCAGTTTCTGAACCGGAGCTTCTACTTATGTATTCAATTATCTCCTAATTTGTCATCGCTAGGAAGAGTTTGACCACGGCATTAAGTATAAGCATAATTAACTGTGAAATTGTAACACCGGCCATTAGCTGAAATTTGAATAATTTAGTATGGATAGAAAAATAATGTCCTTAATTCACAAATTATATTCCAATATTTAAACAAATTTTTTTAATGAAATTTCTTGTGTTTTTACATTTTTAAAAATTATATGTTAACCATTATATTGCCTCCTTCCCAACTCTTCCCCCCTTCCCCTCAACGTAGTTTGTTTTACCTTCTCTTGAAAATAAATCTGATAGTTTTGATTCCTTCGCTTCACAACCTGTTGACTTAGAGGAGTGTTTCTCGAAATGTTAGTAACGGAGGACAACCAAATAGACGTTATGCGCACTAAGGGGCAACCAAATGGATGTTATGCGCACTGAGAGGCAGCCAAATTGAAGTTATGCGCATTGGGGGGCCCACCAAATTGAAGTTATGCGCACTTGGGGACCACCGGGGCCCTGGGAGTATGAGTTGTGGTTCTTTAAAACTATGCGGGAATTTTTTTTTCAGGAAATTCCATTTTACGACAGTGAAAAGACATAAAAGATAAAAATTAATTTATTAAACGTAATACAGAACAAAATATCATATAGTTACATTAAATGAGTAGTAGTTTATGGATAATATTTAATATTCTAGACCTCATAACTTTTTTAAATAGTATTGATCATATTTTGTTGAATTAAGGTTGGTATATAACTTCTTTTCTATTTAACTTGTGTCTACTGAGAAAAGAAAAACAGCATAGTTTGGCTATTCATATTTAATCTTATGTACCAGTACCTTTTTTTTTTTTCGTATTAAACGTGATCAAATCAACATTCTTTATTCACTATTGTTACTAAACTTCCTGGGAACCTATAGACTACTATGGACCACACTTTGGAGAATTAGTGCCTATGCTAATTCCCTTTATTTATTTGGTTTTTTTAATGTGCACAGACTTACTACCCACCCGGCATGTATGAGGAAGGTAGAATTTAGAAAAAAAAATTAATTCATATTTGTGTGGAGGTATTATGAGAAAACATTTAAGTGGAAAATATACTCTGTACATCAGCTGGGCTATGGAACCTGACCTTCATGTTACCGGAAAATCCGATTGATGCCGGTTTAAATTAGTACAGGGTTAACCTACTTACATTATAATGTGCGATTCTCTTTTTATCAATTTCATTTATATATACCTATTAAGGTAGGAGTGTAGGGAACGCGAGTAAAGAGCAGTGTTTTAAAAAAATTTATATCAAAACTTAATTTTAGCGGAAATAAATCAAATATTTCTAAAAAAGAAACAAAGTTTTATTTTCTTCATATGTTAACCTAATCATTATCACCATCATCATATTTTTTATTATTATTACTTGAACCACGTCTTACTAGCTGTTCGGGTTGTACGCACTTACGCTAATGTGTAATGGTAGGGTGATTGTGAGATGAAATGGAGGACCTACAGTTTAACGTGGGATCCGAACCACGGTGGAGGCCTGGCATTCCCCACATTCACAAGTTGTGATTAATACATATCTTGTCAGAGGTGAAGGAAGGGTTTGGCAATCAGATAAATCTGTGCCGGGATCGAGCATTGAACCCTAGACCCCAAGCACAGAAGTCCGACACCTTACCCTAGACCACACCAGATCACCTGAGCTAAACATTTGTTGAATTTCCATCAAGGGTGTTCTAAAATTTAATGACATTGGGAGCAAATTTTTAAGCACCAAAAGTGTCTGAAATAGGCAGGCAAATAGGTATTTAAAATATGGTATTTTAGTACCTAAATAGGCACTTAAGTAACAAACCGGTACAGAGAAGGTAATGCAACTTTGATTTTACTATTAGCTACAGCCATTTTTTATTTATTTATCAGTGCAAGACTACCAGTTCGCATTATAAAACTTGTGTTGAGGATGAGTAAGGTTGAATTTGGAGAAAGTGTAGTATGATTTGTGTACAGGGGGAGATGGAGAAAAAAATTATGAAAAAACCACCCTCAGTACACCCGACCGGAATTCAACCCACAATCTCCCCGTCGCCGGTAGACTAGTCTATTGCGAGAGTTACGCATTTGAACATACGTCCACCGAAGCGGGATTACAGACAATTCACAATTCTTTTAATCAATTAGATACTTTTTTTAGATTTACAGTAGTAAAGTTGAATTTACTGTTAGTTTTTTTTTAAAGCTTCGATCTACAACATACTATGTCAAAGAAACAAATTTTCCATTTCCGAATAAGTTAACCGTGTCTCCTGCGATGGGATGTTTTTTCGGGAAAAAAATCCTTACCATAAGGAGGGAAAAAAGAGAAAGGACAAAACCGAAATAGGTCCTTATTAATAAAATAAGTAAAAAACAAACAGAATAGAAACAGGAAATATAAAATTAATATAATGAATTTGAATTAAAATTAGATACATGTATATCTCACCTGTCTACGGTTTACGGTCAAGGGAAAAAAAAGGGAAAATTAGAAAAATCCGCTCCCTGGCGAAGAAAATTAAACTCTGTTTCTACTGAGCCAATATTTATTTATTTATTTTGACCAAAAAAAATGTTTTTGTTATAAAACATGCAAAAAAACAGTGCCATTTTCTCGAGTCACCTAGAGTTCCACCTTAGCGTCTTGGGATTAATTTTGTAAAAAAAAAAATTTACTCTCACACGATTCATTTAAAATTCAACGCTAATCTTGAATGAACACAAAATATTTCATCGGTTGGTTGTCAAGCTCATTTAGGCACGATATTACAATGTCTCGTATAAGTTATCGTAGCTTAACTGATCGTAAAGTCTAACCGTTGGTTAAAATTACCACTGTGTTTTACAATACTATTTTTTATGTCCTCGTAAATTTGCGGAAATGTTTCTTGCATTAGTTTTATCGCTAACCTTCTGAAAGCTCTAGATTTGTTTCGAGGATTTTGATAGGCTTCATATGACCATAAAGAGTTTATGATAGTTTATTACCACCTCTATTGAGCTGTTCAGAAAACCAATCAAGGCAAACCTTAGTTTGATTACATTTATCACGTAAAATCTTTGTAAGATTATTTGCTATCTATTATATTTCTGTTTTTTTTTTGTTGATAAAATGCTTGTTAAAAATAATACAAGAGTATTGAATATACTTAGCACCACGTACTAATTAGGCTAATGGGTTAGGAATTGGGAAGGTTGAATTAGTGGAAGTGAACCCGCAATTGCGTGGAGGGAGAGTGGGAAAACCGTTTAGGAAAAACCTCCCCCAGTTAACCGGACCGAGATTCGAACCTCGATCTCCCCGTCCTCAGCAGTCGAGCTCAACACGACTAGCGCGTTAGCCAAATACGCCACCGAGGCGGATTAGGACCATTATTGATTGGCAAAGCTTTCAGGAGATAATATAAATGCTGCCATTGTAGATATGTTTTTTAACACCCTGTAAATACATATAACCACATGCATAAAGAGTACAATACGGAACACTTCTTACAGATGCATGATAAAACTTATAACAATTCGCAGCCCTAACGGCCTGACCTCAAGAAAATCCACCAGTTTCAAATCAACATGTATTAATGGGGTCAAAGAAAGAAACTTATTTAACAGCTAGAGAACTTACTAAATATATTTTCACGTTTTCCTTCTTCGAGTCATGTTATCTGCACCTGTCTGACCCACTTCGGTGTCCGCCTGGTCTAACGCGCTACTCTCGTGTTGGACTAGACTGCCGAAGATGTAGAGTACGCATATCAACCTTATTGTAGTAATAATTTTTTTTTAAAAGTTTGATACTGCGCAGCTACCAAACCATTTATCAACTTCCCTGGGGCCTTAAGGTAGCCGATCAAGTATCAATAGCTCTTAGGCCTAAAATACAATGGTCTGTGTCGTCTTATGAAAATTCTCTTATGTGTCTAAGATCATACTTCCTTTAGTTCTTCATCTACAACCACCCATTGCCATACCAATAAGAAAGAGGGGAAAGAAAACTACGAGACTTCTTGTCACAAGGTAAATAGGAAAGCTCACTCACTGATAGTCCTCAAATATCTTAAAATTTTATGTTGTGAGCCTAACAAAAAATTAATGTACCTGTTATAGGAAGGCTAAATTTAGTCCCTTTCTTCCTCAAGCCTATTCTTATATCTCCACAAACACGATTAATAATTTGCTGAAAATGAGTTAATGTCAAATTTTCACACCTATTTTCTATTACTAAAGCTCAAACAGAGGTTTGTGTAATAAATGTTTGTAACTACTTAATTTACCTAGAAACCACTAAGTGGCGTTGGTATTTTTCTAAAATATAATCTTTATATTTTAATGCCGCCAGATAGGGAGTGGATATAAATGTCTTATGAAATTATGATACCGCCGTACCAGGCGTGAGTAGTGGGGGGGTATTATGGGCACAACTTGACCTTTGACCTCATTTCAGGTCATTTTGAGTCATTTCAGGTCATTTG
>CABFOW010003342.1:10648-55890 GCA_902141385.1 Timema californicum
ACCTAATCTAGGTTGGTGGGTAACTTGGGTCGTCAAGAGGAAGAGCTACGACTAGTCCTCCCAGTAGGCACCTAATCTAGGTTGGTGGGTAACTTGGGTCGTCAAGAGGAAGAGCTACGACTAGTCCTCCCAGTAGACACCTAATCTAGGTTGGTGGGTAACTTGGGTCCTCAAGAGGAAGAGCTACGACTAGTCCTCTCAGTAGGCACCTAATCTAGGTTGGTGAGTAACTTGGGTCCTCAAGAGGAAGAGCTACGACTAGTCCTCCCAGTAGACACCTAATTTAGGTTGGTGGGTAACCTGGGTCGTCAAGAGGAAGAGCTACGTGTAGTCCTCCCAGTAGACACCTGATTTATTTGGGCATCTTTATAATTGTACATTCATTTGGATGTATATTTTACTAGATATAACATGTAGAAAAGAAAAAGGTGTCAGAGTCTGTAGGTGATTTCTTCTGTTAAAGATGGCTATATGATGATAATGGTGAAGCTGAAGGTGAATATGTAATTGGATCTTTGGCAGTCCCTGGGTCCTTATTCCTATGTCTTCTAGTTGCCTGAAATAAGACACAGGTCTGCGCATTTTCAGTGTCTGTTAGCAACTCTACGCCTTATAAAGAGCGAGCTGTAATCATGTGTAGGGTGAATGTCTACATGTGTCAATGTAAGGCCAGTGCAATGTTTGGCGGTCCTACAGTCCCAGTGACAGTGGTAACCACCCGTGTGGACCTAGGCTCTCTCAGTGACAGTGGTCTCCACCCGTGTGGACCTAGGCTCTCTCAGTCATCCCTGGCCCAGCATGCTAGTGTTCAGTGACAGTGGTCTCCACCCGTGTGGACCTAGGCTCTCTCAGTGACAGTGGTCTCCACCCGTGTGGACCTAGGCCCTCTCAGTGACAGTGGTCTCCACCCGTGTGGACCTAGGCTTTCTCAGTGACAGTGGTCGCCACCGGGCATCATTTCCATGTCGTGTTGTAGGGAGTGTGGGCATGTTTGGGTGGTGGAACCCAATATATCTTACTGAATGATAAAAAGTGGTTTATTTTATGGTGGTCTTAGATCATGAAGGATTATCTTAGGCTGCTTATATTTCCAGTAATTAATTTCATCGTACTGTCCCAGCGAGTTTATCAGGGGGTTATTTATAGTTAAAGTTTTATCATAAAACCTTTTAGTTTGTTTATAGATGAAGTCATCCAGTGAATTTAGTTTAAGGTCCCTATTATGCAATTTATCATTTCTTACAAACCTATGAGCCTTGCATGCTAGCCTGACTACTTTATTTTGGATAAGTGGTAATTTATTTTTATGAGTTTGGGCTGCATATCCCCAAACTTGTGAAGCATATGTTATGAACGGACGTATTGTTACTTTATAGATAGTTATACCGTGCTTTACTGATAGGACACAGTCCCGAGTTAAACGGGCACTTTCAGTTTGGACTATGATTCCAATTTAGTTTTTTATCCATGTGAAGAGGTTATTTGCTCATTAAAGATTGCTAGTTGGGGGAATCCTACGGGGGTTATTTGTTTACTGAATATTATAGCTTCGAATTTATTTACATTAATTTTTATCCTCCATTTAGTATACCACTCTTCCATATTATTAAGGGAGTTTTGTACTTCATTAGTGGCAAGATTTGCATTTAAGGATCTGTATCATCTGCATACAGAGCGAATTCCACGGATTGATTTTAAGGAATGCCATTTACATAGATATTAAAGAGTACAAGCCCAAGCAGACTACCTTGGGGTACTCCCGCTAGTATTGGTTTACTCACTGAGCTAGCTTCATTTAATACTTTAAATTGTTTATTTGTTATGTATGAGTTAATAAGTTTAATGTAGAAGTCCGGGAAGTTATATTTATTTAGTTTTATTATGACCTACCCCTTGCTTCTTGGAACCCTTGTCATCAGTGTTAACTAATAGGAGAACTCCTGGAAACCTGATGATGTGAAGGCTAGCCTCCTATTGGGTAAAGGCAGCCAGTTCATCCATCACCTGATTTCCAAATAGAACGGAGGGATTCTTTTAAAATAAAAGTTTTAAAACTTATTGTATTGACATTATTTCTGAAAGCGCGTTATTCTCCATGGATGTCGTATTAAAAGGAAAATTTTAAAAACAGTTCTTTAAAGAAAAATACACTTCACTTCTTCCATGACTTTTTGAATATATGAGAGGGTTCCAAAACAGTATAATTACACAGTACACACAAGTTTCACACAGTTTCACCGATACCTTGTGTAGATCTCCAGAAAAGCACAACACGTCCTTCAAAATGAGCTTGGACTTACATAGGATGTATTTATTAGACACCAGTCCTCTCTTAAATAATATCCTATTGTTTAAAGACAGTAAAAACATGTGGGTAGCCAAAATGTACGTATAAAGAGAGAAAGGTATTCAATAAAGATCTCCAATCGGACGATAATGTTATTAAATTGTCCTAATCAACCGTTGCGAGTCAATATAAAACTGTATTTAAAGTACTGGAGATTTTTATAAAAACAACTTTCAGCTGCTGCAGTTGAGAACCTTCTGTGCATTGGCAAATACGGCCGGAAAAAACATACTCAGTTGATTTCAGCCGTGTACGGCAGAGTAGCCCGTAACTACTGTGACCGTCCATATAAGTTAATAGGGCTTTGTTTGTTTGACCGTGTACGGTAGAAAAAGAATACTACCCAGTACGGAGACGGTGTGACCTCAGCCTTTTAGAACATGCCGTCACCGAACAGGGTTTCGAGGTGTCGTCTGGTCGAATAAATATTTGCTTGGAAACCATTTTAAACCGGAAGTCCCCCATTTCTAACACATTCATACTCTGGCGGAAAATGTTCCAAACAAACACCTCGGGCTATGTTTGAACAATAGTATCTATCTAGAAGGAACAGGACGATCCTAATATTTGTATACAGAGTGTTTTTTACAAAACGCGAAGAAGGATCGAGACTGCGGTGGTCTTCTAGGCCGGGATGGGGATGAAGGGGACGCGAGTTAAGAGCAGTCTTTTTGTAGTTTTTGTAACAGAACATTTGTTTGGTCGAAAATAGTATAACTCTCCAGTAGAAACATAGAATGTGACATTATTCACACCAACTTCGGTGGCCACATGGTCTAGCACGCTGCTCTTGTGTTGGCCTAGGCTGCCGAAGATGGATAGATCGGGGTTAAATCCCGGTTGGAGGTATTTAGGGTGGTTTCTCCTAAACGGTTTTACACTCCCTCCACGCTAATGCGGGTATACTTCTAAATTAAAACTTACTAATCCCTAATGCATTAGTGTAATTAGTACATTGACCCGAACGGGTAGTAAGACGCACTACTTTTAAAAAAATACTCTACACGTTGTTGAATATCTACCAAGGGTGTTCTGGAATTTATTGACAACTTTTCCTCTTCGTTTAAAAAGTTTCTCAGCTAATGCCGCTACGATCATGACAGATATTCATCAACTGTTGATATCACCACGTGAAGAAAACTAAAATGCTTTTTTTTTAACTCTTCACTTTACAGCAGATAAACTGGCACTAGACTAATAGTTACGAGGCAGGCCTAATTTACAGCTCAAAATATTATGAAGTATGACTAAAACATGATGTAGGGTAACTCAGGTAACACAGTTTGAATCAGACTTCGCATCGTGTTGAGATTTTCTGGAGTGTTCGTTAGAAAACCGTGGAATTGAAACCACTGACACCATTTCACCATACTTGAAACAATACAGCAACAAATAACTAGTTTTAACTTGAAGAAACCATTCCACCGAGCCCAACTCTGCTTCTAACAAGGGAATAATGCGGAAAACCATTCTTTGTTATTTTTGGTTCCATCATAATCGTGTATCTAATACCCCGGTTAATAGCTCATGAAATGGTACAAAAATACATTTTTTTAAAAACTAATACGTCACAAATTTAATTTGGAACCGATCTTTTTGTCCGTCACTATCTGTTGTTAGGATCAGGAATCCTGTTTGTTCATAGTGCATCACTATAGTTCAAGACTGACTGATAACCCGGTGGGGGAAATCAGGCTTGCGAAATGCGCATGCGTGATGTTACCCAAGAAACATGACGTCATCGGCCACAAACAATCAACAATGTAAAAACTCAGCCGAGCTGCACTTGAGCACCGTAATAATGGCTCAGTACAAGACGCAGGGATGAGGAGGGAATTTGTAGAGGAAGTGTACCTTCATAAGAGTGATAAACAGGGATCTGAACAATAGCTCGTACTAAATGCACACGACTAAATCAAACACTCCCTTTGCAAACTATATCAAATGCAATGAACTCTTGCAATCTGCTAAATATATCGATTTACAATCAAACAAAGATGGCGCAGAGTTCGTTAATTACATAATCTTCTGCTTCAGACAACTGAGTGTTGGAAAAAATTATGTTTGAGCATTTATGCTTTTATAAAATATGTATAGTATTTTAAAAGTACACCTATTCAACATAAATTCCTTAAAGTAACTCAAAGATTCCTAAAAATTAATCAAAACTGACGAAATTACAACCTGTAAAAAAATCATTATCTATAAAATATACATTTTTCCAACAACAAGGGGTCCATGAACATCCTGGTCACCGACAATCCAGTCTCTGGCGAGCCTTTCTTAAGTTTAAATCAAGGTATTGAAGCAAAGTAATATTTAAAGAGAGCCTACGGAATCAAGATGTCCAAGTCTTACAAATCAGGAGATTCTAAATGTACTAATTACAATTTTAAAGTAAGAATTTAGTCCCAAACAAAGCGTTCATTTAGTCGAAATGTAGATATTTATGTTTTCATTCGAGTAGAATAATATTAATGAAACAAATGGCCGAAACTATTGTTAATGCATTTTAGTGGGGATAATCCCTCTTAGATATCATATTCTGAAAGTTGAAAAATGACACCTGGACACGGGAATCGAACCCGGGACCTTCAGCTTAGTTCGCCAATGCTCTTACCAATAAGCTATCCAGGATTCCGAGTCGCTAATGGCTGCGTTGTCTGATGGCTGTGATCTTATATAATCACATGTTTATAAGCTGACGACTTCCGCACGTCCATCTTAGACTCTGCCTTAAACTATGAGTGAAGAAAAACCCTGGGCACGGGACGAATCCTGGATAGCTCAGTGGTAAGAGCATTGGCGTACCTAGCCGAAGGTCCCGGGTTCGATTCCCATGTCCAGGTGTCATTTTTCAATTTTCAGAATAGAATAATATTGTTTTAAAACCCTGCCGTGATTTGACATAGTGTGGACGCTAAGATTAGTCGCTTCGCCATCGTACAGAGAACTCGGAGAGGCCCCCAACAGGGGCTACTCAGATCCACCCCCTCCCCCCCAACCTAGCAAGATACTTGTTTTCAAAATATGATTTCAGAATGTATATACGATATTCTCTCGCTCCTTACCCCGTTTGTTACCAAATTCCCCCCTCCCCCCTTTTTGAAATTTTCCGCTCCTATTAATTGATGATAATACTCTAGGTTCATAATAGACGTGTAAAATAAAATTTTAATTTATACTTTAGAATACTTGGTAGTTATTTAACGTTCCAGTAATGACAGAGTGGGATTGAAAGGGTACATGAATAACATAAATATCAAATTTAGTTTTATATTCTTTAAATTGAAATATTTCCGTTATACACTGGAATCGAACCCGAGACCTTGGCTTAGTACACCAGTACTCTTACCACCGAGCTACCCAGGGCTCGTCCTGTGCCCAAGGTCTCATTCTTCACTCTTATTTTAAGGCAGAGTCTGTGAAAGACGTGCTGAAATCATCAGATACATATTAGAGATCAATCAAGATCACTATATATCAGATAACGCAGCCATGTTCTACTCGGGGGGGGGGGGCTTTTTGCTGCCCAATTTACAACTAGCCCCCCTCGAGTCGAACATGGCTGCGTTATCTGATATATAGTGATCTTAATTTACACACATCTGCAGCTGGCAACTTCCTCACATCCATCACAGACACTGCCTTAAAATATGAGTGGAGAATTATCCTGGGCACGGGACGAATACTGGATATATCAGTAGTTAGATTATTATTACTAGTATTAGCACCGCGTCTTACTACCCGTTCGGGTTGTACGCGCTTACGCTAATGTGTAATGGTAGGGTGATTGTGAGATGAAATGAAGAACCTACAGTTTAACGTGGAATCCGAACCACGGTGGAGGCCTGGCATTCCCCACATTCACAAGATGTCTTGTCAGAGGTGAAGGAAGGGTTTGGTAATCTGATAAATCTGTGCCGGGACCAAGGATTGAACCCCAAGTACAGAAGTTTGACACCTTACCCCTAGACCGCCAGGTAACATGTTCAATGTTTAAAGCATTAGCGTACTAAGCCAAAGGTTCTGGGTTCGACTCCCATGTCCAGGTGTCATTTTTTCAATTTAAAGAACATGATATTTAGAAGCGGAATACCCTCTTTAGTCAAGCACTGACCCCGTTTACACAGCACGGGCCGCCCATAAGTAGGTGTTAGCTTGTGAGTTAAGGTGGTATTAACCCAGCTTGTGAGTTAAGGTGGTATTAACCCTAAACATCTCATATACTTGAGCGTCTAATGAGATGGTCCAATATCCAACAAAACAAAATGATGTATTTCTGCAAACTGGCTGTCCACACGAAATGTTATTGACCAGTCTGCTGATTATCAACAGATACGAGGACTATTGAGGTTGAAAACATTGGCCAATCTATTTGTTTAGTAAAAGTTATTGTATGAGAGAGGTGAAGATTTAGGCTCACATCTAGTCAAGATTTGAGGCGTACAAACTCCCAATTCAACGTGAACTGCTGTTAGTTATTCGTATACTGGGGGAGTGGTGTGACTTCTTGGACTAAAACATAACTATGGTCCAGTAGTAGCTAACAGGGATTCTATATAGTCACCTTCGACACCACGACACCTATACTTTATACATGTGGCTGGTTCTAAATAATCAACGGCCTCCTACCACCCCCTCCTTAGTTGACTAGGTTTATACATGTGGCTGGTTCTAGATAATCAACGGCCTCCTACCACCCCCTCCTTAGTTGACTAAGTTTATACATGTGGCTGGTTCTAAATAATCAACGGCCTCCTACCACCCCCTCCTTAGTTGACTAGGTTTAATTTACTACCCATTTTTTCCTCTATCATTTTTAATCTTGACCTTTTCAAAGACTAACTTTCTTTATCTTAGTATCGCAATGCAATTTGAATTGAAAATACTAAAGTTAAATTTTAAATATACATTATAAATTACTAAACTAACTACTCATTGTAAGCATTTTATTGAAGCTGCTTTGATTTGCGATGAACATTAATACATCGGAAATCCTAAAAATGATTCAAATACACCAAGAAAATATAAATTGTTTCGTAAAACTTCAAACCTTAGGGGCGAAAATGCCACAGATCCTATGATCCTGTGTAAGTACCCCTAAATATTGTGGACATTCCCTTTAAATTTGTAATTGTATATGAGCGCTACTAAACCTTGGCGTCAGGTGCTATAAAGTTGAACAAACCAAGTGTAATAATATTTGATCGCGAGCCAACAGTGTGTTGTGGGATAACTGGAAATGGGTGTTAGTTTGAACCCCGGTAGATACTTAATGTTAGAACAACATTATTTGAACTGTGCTCAAAGTTTATTACTAAACATAAAAATATAAATAGAGAGATAATTCTGCTATGTAAAAATGTGTCATAAAAAGTATTAAATCTAGGAAGACTAGCTCAATATTATTCATCTCGTTCAAATAAAAAACTTCAATACACTACGGAAATTGATTACAAAACCCTGTGATTCCTTTGAAAAAGGGCTAAAATAAAAACAATAAAATCAACTAATTTGGATGACTCAAATCCAGGGCTGCCATATGTCTTCTTTCCCCCGGACATGTCCTCTTTTTGAGGTGTAAAATATATGTCCAGGCGGATTTTTTTTAATACAAAATTGTCTGGTTTTTTTTATCAGCGATGTTTCCAAGAAGAATAAAAATAATATCATTTATCAAATCATAATATATATAAAATAAAATATGTTTCTACTTTGGTTAATTTAAAAAATGTCTTCTTTGGTGCTGACTGACAGCTGACAGCTGACTTATGACAGTCAACATTTATGTATATACCCAAATTTTGACCGTCAGAAGTGACAGCTGCTAAACACATGTTTTTGTAGATCATATGGTTCGGCGTAAGGATACATAATTTGGTCTGGTAGCTTTTCAAAGCTTTTAGATGTCAGCTGTGAGCTGTCAGTCAGCACCAAAGAAGCCATGGGGCTATTGTAGTACTGTTCTTTCGGAAATTCTTATAGATGGCACTAAAAACGCTGTATTTGTATTTTGCATCCAGTTTCCCCTCTTTGTGAGAGTTTGATTGTTGTACATGTATGTTAGTAGCCCGTCATGTGTTATTGTGTCGTGTAATGTGTTATTGTGTCGTGTCATGTGTTATTGTGTCGTGTCATGTGTTATTGTGTCGTGTCATGTGTTATTGTGTCGTGTCATGGAACATTGTTTCTGTTGGCTCCAGAAATAAGTGTGTAAGTTTGACTTAATTCTCAATTTCACTGTAACGTGATTCAGATTTATTTCTTAAAATGCCTAAACGTAAATGCAAGTTTACTGACGAGCTAAAGAAAAAAATATTCGTGTTTTAGAAGTGGACAAAATGAATTTGAGGCAGGCTCAGTTTCTAACAAAGAACCATTAGACTTGGAAGCGCATATGGAAACAACGAAGCACAAAAATAATATTCGGGGTGAAAGCACTTCCCCAAAATTAACAAACTATTTCGTGCAACATGGTTCAAAACGTTTTGAAGTATATTCGGTTGAAGCTACCTTAGCTTTTCATTGAGTGAG
This sequence comes from Timema californicum, assembly GCA_902141385.1. NCBI lineage: Eukaryota > Metazoa > Arthropoda > Insecta > Phasmatodea > Timematidae > Timema > Timema californicum. The sequence goes on from CABFOW010003342.1 coordinate 19,533, forward strand.
GCATCCCAACAGCTACAAATCAACAGACTTCACCAGTGGTCTATTGAAAACACCTCTTACTGACACAAAAACGGCTACATATCGACAGACTGCACCAGTGGTCTATTGAAAACACCTCTTCCTGACACAGAAACGGCTACATATCGACAGACTGCACCAGTGGTCTATTGAAAACACCTCTTCCTGACACAGAAACGGCTACATATCGACAGACTGCACCAGTGGTCTATTGAAAACACCTCTTCCTGACACAGAAACGGCTACATATCGACAGACTGCACCAGTGGTCTATTGAAAACACCTCTTCCTGACACAGAAACGGCTACATATCGACAGACTGCACCAGTGGTCTATTGAAAACACCTCTTCCTGACACAGAAACGGCTACATATCGACAGACTGCACCAGTGGTCTATTGAAAACACCTCTTCCTGACACAGAAACGGCTACATATCGACAGACTGCACCAGTGGTCTATTGAAAACACCTCTTCCTGACACAGAAACGGCTACATATCGACAGACTGCACCAGTGGTCTATTGAAAACACCTCTTCCTGACACAGAAACGGCTACATATCGACAGACTGCACCAGTGGTCTATTGAAAACACCTCTTCCTGACACAGAAACGGCTACATATCGACAGACTGCACCAGTGGTCTATTGAAAACACCTCTTCCTGACACAGAAACGGCTACATATCGACAGACTGCACCAGTGGTCTATTGAAAACACCTCTTCCTGACACAGAAACGGCTACATATCGACAGACTGCACCAGTGGTCTATTGAAAACACCTCTTCCTGACACAGAAACGGCTACATATCGACAGACTGCACCAGTGGTCTATTGAAAACACCTCTTCCTGACACAGAAACGGCTACATATCGACAGACTGCACCAGTGGTCTATTGAAAACACCTCTTCCTGACACAGAAACGGCTACATATCGACAGACTGCACCAGTGGTCTATTGAAAACACCTCTTCCTGACACAGAAACGGCTACATATCGACAGACTGCACCAGTGGTCTATTGAAAACACCTCTTCCTGACACAGAAACGGCTACATATCGACAGACTGCACCAGTGGTCTATTGAAAACACCTCTTCCTGACACAGAAACGGCTACATATCGACAGACTGCACCAGTGGTCTATTGAAAACACCTCTTCCTGACACAGAAACGGCTACATATCGACAGACTGCACCAGTGGTCTATTGAAAACACCTCTTCCTGACTCAGAAACGGCTACATATCGACAGACTGCACCAGTGGTCTATTGAAAACACCTCTTCCTGACACAGAAACGGCTACATATCGACAGACTGCACCAGTGGTCTATTGAAAACACCTCTTCCTGACTCAGAAACGGCTACATATCGACAGACTGCACCAGTGGTCTATTGAAAACACCTCTTCCTGACACAGAAACGGCTACATATCGACAGACTGCACCAGTGGTCTATTGAAAACACCTCTTCCTGACTCAGAAACGGCTACATATCGACAGACTGCACCAGTGGTCTATTGAAAACACCTCTTCCTGACACAGAAACGGCTACATATCGACAGACTGCACCAGTGGTCTATTGAAAACACCTCTTCCTGACTCAGAAACGGCTACATATCGACAGACTGCACCAGTGGTCTATTGAAAACACCTCTTCCTGACACAGAAACGGCTACATATCGACAGACTGCACCAGTGGTCTATTGAAAACACCTCTTCCTGACTGAGAAACGACTACATATCGACAGACTGCATCAGTGGTCTATTGAAAACACCTCTTCCTGACTGAGAAACGACTACATATCGACAGACTGCAACAGTGCTCTATTGAAAACACCTCTTACTGACACAGAAACAGCTACATATCGACAGACTGCACCAGTGGTCTATTGAAAACACCTCTTCCTGACTGAGAAACGGCTAGGAAATCTCAAGTGCGCTTGCGAAAACTGAGGCAATTATCAATGGTGTCATTTACTCTCATGCAGTTGAGGTCATTTGTGAAACAATGACTAATATTCCTTCTTGTGGAGTGTCTACTGATGCAAGCAACCACCCTGCCGAGAAGATATTTCCCGTGTTGATTCAATATTTTGACTGGGGAAGAGGTGGTCTGCAAACAAACCTACTAGAACGTATAAATAAACCAAATGAAACATCACAAACAATCGCACAATATGTTCATGGGACACTCGTAACAACAAACCTCGTTGAAAAGTGCATCGTATTTTCTGGGGATAATCGTAACACAATGTTTGGGGGGGAGACACGCGCCTCCACGAATGATGTTTTTTCTAAGTTGAATATTTCAATGAAAGACTAGTTAATTGGTGCAGGGTGCCTAGCTCATATCTTAAATAATTGTTTACAATATGGGATGGGTACCTTAGACATGGATATCAAGTAGATTGTCTTGAACATTTTAATTACTTTTCTGTGTACACTGTGAGAACCTAATTGCTGGAGATTTTGTCAGTTTTGTGGATATTGAATATAAACATTTGTTATATCACTGTGAGACAAGAGGACTAATTTTTTCCAGGAGTGGAACTGCTGTTGCAAGAGTTTCCAGCCCTGAAATCTTTCTTTCTCAGCCAAAACCTCCTCTTAATATTGGACTTTTTTTTTAAAAACAATTTCAGTGAAATATATTTGTGGCACATTCACTCTTTCATGTCTATATTCCAAACAAATTTAGAGGCGCTGCAAAACGAAGGAACCTCTGTAATAGAAATGCAGTCAATTCTTCACACGGCTCTGACATCTATTTCTGATCAACCAGCTTCCAAATGTGTGTCTTTACAAACCAGGAATATGCTGTCACATATGTTGGAAAGTGGCCGCGAAGGAGAATGCAAGAAGTTTCACCAGAGAGTCGAAGAATTTCACTGTACTTAATAAATATGTGGATGAAACAATATAAAGATATGTCAGCTCTTCAATGTTTAAGCTCAAGTAGTACAACATCGTAAATTTCGATTCAGTACGTAGGTGACCTGGTGATCTAGGGGTAAGGTGTCAGACTTCTGTGCTGGCGGCCGGGGTTCAATCCTAGGTCCCGGCACAGATCTATCTGATTACCAAACCCCTCCTTCACCTCTGACAAGACATCTTGTGAATGTGGGGAATGCCAGGCCTCCACCGTGGTTCGGATTCCACGTTAAACTGTAGGTCCTCCATTTCATCTCACAATCACCCTACTATTGCACATTAGCGTAAGTGCGTATAACCCGGATGGGTAGTAAGACGTGGTGCTAATAATAATAATATGATTCATTACGTTATCGCTAAAGATGTTCTTATTGATGATACAAAGGGTTTTGACGGTTTCTGCCCCCTTCAAAGATATGTTAAACAAATAAGGAAAATTCAGATCTTTGCTCTCTAATGTCTCATAAAAAATGGGTAGTATGTTTTAGTACAGGTAATATTCCTGCAAACCATCCTGAATTACTGAAATTGGTTTAGTTTGGTCTTGACATTCCTGCAGATAATGCAGATATCAAGCGAGTATTCTCAATAATGCAAAGTCAATAGACAAAAGGAAGAAAGTGACCGTCTTCTAACTCTATAAAGGGAATTTTAATAGTCAAACATAATATTAATAATGTGTCTTGTGAACAATTTCATAATTATACTAAAAGTATTCCAGAAATTTAGAAAAAAAATCTTAACAAGTTAAAAATACGCTTGCTAATGTTCGTCCTTAATTTCTTCTTTCTAATGAATCATCATGGTTTTGTACCGATTTGAAAAAGCATCCTCGTCCTTGCTCCCAATAATATGGCAACCCTGCTCAAACCCGATATAAATTAAGATTTATTTTAACAGACACCCCCTTACTCACGGCTAAATTGAATATAATTACAATTTAATATCAAGTACTTTATGAGGATGACTTTTATATCAAATAAAGTTACACATCGTTCAGAAATATAGTAAAATATGATTGATAATATGATAAAAATATTTATCAAGTTTAGCAATCCTGGGCAATAAAAACTTAAATCCTACGTATATTATTATTATTTAGCACCACGTCTTAATACCCGTTCGGGTTATACGATTTAAGTACTAATTACTCTAATGGATTAGGAATTGGGAAGGTTGAATTAGAGGAAAGTGAACCCGCAATTGCGTGGAGGGATAGTGGAAAACCATTTAGTATAAATCACCCCCAGTTCACCCGACCGATATTCGAACCTCGATATCCCCGTCCTCAGCAGTCGAGCTTAACACAATTAGCGCGTTAGTCAACTACGCCACCGAGGCGGGTTCCTACGTATAACATTTCGAAACATTGTTCCAACGAAGTCCTAAAGTAAGCTGGTCAGACTTGGTCAGATGAAGAAATTACAAACAACCGTAGAACCGCTCACAAAGGACGGTGGGGGTGTTGTGGAAATTACAAACAACCGTAGAACCGCTCACAAAGGACGGTGGGGGTGTTGTGGAAATTACAAACAACCGTAGAACCGCTCACAAAGGATGGTGGGGGTGTTGTGGAAATTACAAACAACCGTAGAACCGCTCACAAAGGATGGTGGGGTGTTGTGGAAATTACAAACGACCGTAGAACCGCCCACAAAGGATGGTGGGGTGCTGTGGAAATTACAAACGACCGTAGAACCGCCCACAAAGGATGGTGGGGTGTTGTGGAAATTACAAACGACCGTAGAACCGCCCACAAAGGATGGTGGGGGTGTTGTGTGACCTATTGTAATATAATTGTTACCATGTACAAGGGCTGTAGAAAACTCCCACAATAGGAATACGGAACACTATATATTAAGACAGGTTTTATTAATCACTGCGTCTTACTACACGTTCAGTTTATTACTCGAATGAGGAAGGAAGAATTTGAAAGGTAATCAACCTATATTGCGTGGAAGAAGAGTGGGAAACCATTTAGTAAAAACTATCCTCAATGGACCCGACCAGGATTCGAACCCCAATCCCCCCGTCATCAGCAAGCCAGTCTAACGCGAGAGTAACACCTTCGACCGTGAGGCCATCAAAGCAGGTCAATTGAAAAATGTAATATTAAAGTTAGCACAGGAAAATAAAATAGGTCATATGTTGAGACGTTAATTGACTAAGAATGGGAGGGGGAAACTGGTGTGTAACAAAGGAATTGTGGCAGGGCATCAACTATTTGGGTACATTCCATGCTTCATAGAAACATCTATTTATAAAATATTAGCTTTATTCGGCTGGCATTGAAAGTATTTTATAGGCCTCTATTGGCATTTATGGATATTGATCAGATCCATGAAGAGTTGCAGCTACCGTTAAAATGACCACGTATCAATACAGGGAAGCAGCTCAAATATAGAAAGCTCTAATAGTTTAAAAATATTCATCTGACCACATATAAACTTCGTATTATATTCCTATTAATCAAACTCCGGATATAATTCCACAACCGTGTTCTGAAAGAGTACAACCAGTGGCCTTCTTACAAGACAGTTAGACAACTTTTATTACACTTGTACCGTTGATATAGCCTACGTGAATGGACTATCAATGATTATATATCTGGCAGCGAGATTGTAGTGAATCTCCCCCAATCCCATCAACCATCCATCACTTTACCTGTATCGATCAAACTTTGCGAACTTCTTCCATTCAGTAGGATTGCTCTTATAGGCCTCTAGGAGTCCTCTCACGTAATCCACGTTCACCAGGTCCTTCTGGAAAGCTCGGTTCAGTTCCTTCACCAATTCGTCCAAAGTCGCCACTGTCGCACCTGCGCGCGCAGACTTGTTCGAACATTTGAAACTGCCGGTGTGGCCAATCCCGAGCGCACGTTCTGTTTCCATTGTTGGTCGGTTGAGGATGGATGTAACACTTGCTAGATTGGAAGTCACGGATTGCAAGATGTCTGCTTGCTTGGCTTTTAAAAACTAATTATCTTATCGTGGTATTGTTTTTTTTTAAACCAAATACAACCTTAATATGTTTGTTGACTTATTTAAAAAAAATTATATCATATTCACTTAAAAGGAACAGTGTGTTAACATTTTTATTCAAACTCTTTAAAATAAGTTAATTGACAATAATTGTGAAATGGTGTGCACGTTGATGTTTCTCTAACTATTATAAAGTTAATGAGTTATTATATACCCACATTAAGTTATCATGTATATATGACGTTTAAACATTAGTATTTTCATTTATTTATAAAAAGACGGTTTAAAATCACAATAACAGAGTTTAAAAATAGAACGTTATTTCCGTGTGAATACAAGACGCTCAACTGAAGATGTCGGTGTTCGCCAGTCTTCGGAGCCGGACTAACACTAGAGTTAGAAAGTGTTTGTGTTCAGTCTGAGGAACACTCGCTTCTCATTGGCTGTTGGGAGGGAAACCCCGACCATTCACACGAGTCTAAATGCTATGTCTGATATCAGTTCTGTTGACCCGCTCACAACAAAAACAAACTAGTGTTGGGCAAAGAAATTATTAAGGTCATCTCCTTCACTTTTAAAAATGTGTTAGTCATTAAGGGTATTAACTGATTAATACAAGGAAGGGGTTGGCAACTGGTTGATCACGATCGACCGGTCGATCACGAGGCTATTTTCAGTTTATCGCGTAGTAAAACAATATCGTCATTAAAAATTGATCTTTGAGTATTTTAATTTAGCAAATATATCAAGTACTTTCAACTAATATTTTAGTGTGACCAACAATGTGATTGGTTATAATTGGTAATGTTATAAGAAATTTAAATAGTTTAATATGAAAATGTATATTTTATTTACGACATATTTTTCTATAAAGGTGGGGGACATACATATTTGTGAAAATATTGAACCTAAGGTATAGACATAGACAAATAAAAGAATCAAAAGTAGAGTGGATAAATTATGGGTGATCGAGGGATTTTAAAGTCAATTGGGGACCACGAAGGTTGCCAACCCCTGATCTAAGGGGTAGGGAAAGAATATCGGGAAAATCGATGTAATAAATCACACGAGAAAACCCTCTCTCAGTTGACTAGGTCTAGAGTCGAACCTTGACCTCCCTATCACTGACAATCTTAGTGTTTCACGAGCCTGACGCTTTAGGGAACGTGATATTCTGTGAGTGACGATCCATGTTTCTCTTATTGGATCATCTGACGTGAGAAAGTTTAGTAGTGCGTCAGAAATCAATAGTTCTTCGTTAACGGTAATAATGATCTCCTCACTTTGTACTCCCTCCCATCTTCCTCTGGTTTGCCGGTGGAGGGGTGGAGGTACTAAGGGTGTTTTTCCTGTATACTCCAAGAATATGTAGGTACACTTCCACCTAACTTCTACTTTCCTTGTTCTTACACAATTTGTGTCATTAAATAAATTCCAGAACACCCTTTGCAGATATTCAACAAAGTGTAGAGTATTTTTTAAGTAGTGCGTCTTACTACCCGTTCGGGTCAATGTACTAATTACACTAGTGCATTAGGGATTAGGAAGTTTTAATTTAGAAGTACACCCGCATTATCGTGGAGGGAGTGTAAAACCGTTTAGGAGAAACCACCCTAAATACCTCGAACCAGGATTTAACCCCAATCTATCCATCTATGTATGATTAAATTATAAGAGAGATATCTTAAGATAAAAGGCAGCGACATTCAGATGGAGGGGTAATGGGAACACCACATTGAACATCACTAGTCTAACAACAGTGCACTTGGACTGAACCTGTTGATATCGGAGACAAAGGGTATTGTTGCAACACGACTTCTTAGACCATTCTGACATTTGTCAAGTATATTACGTCTTTAGAGCGTATAACTCTAACGGGTAGTAAGCCATGGTACTAAACAAAAAGTTGTTGATAGACTTTGATTTAAACGTATCACTTTGAAACAAACCAATTTGTAACCTCTTTGACATGATTTAAGGAGTGAATTAAAACCGATAGGCTATCTACAGCTCTATTGTTGCTGGTTTCGATTCTTGGCAATGCCCAAAATTAATTATTTGAATGTGGGATTGTATCATTACACATAAACTACATTTTATAGAGATTGTTTTCAGTGTTTACTCGAGTGTACTAGGTTAGTTTAGTTTGTACAGCTTGAATTACAACGTAGAAGGCAATGCAAATAAATGAGTACAAACAGTATAGTGGTCAGTTGACTTGCAGTTAGAGATCATGAAAGAACACATAAATGGGCCAGTTTCAAAGTCAGATTGAGTACGTGTGAGGGCCAGTTTCATAGTAAAATTTAGTACGCCTCAAGTGCGGCGCTACACTAAGTACCTGACGACACCTACCTAAACTCGAAAGGAATGGGTCGTTCTCGCATAAGAAACTGGCCCATTCCATTCTGGTTTAGGTAGGTGTCGTCTTGTACTTAGTGTAGCGTCGCCCTTGAGGCGTACTAAACTTGACTATGAGAATGGCCCTTAAGAATAATGCATTCAAGTGTTTAGTTAGCAAAAATAAAAAGTTTCTAATTATTACAAATATCGAATATTAACTGAAGATAATTTAATTCTAATATAATTTTGAGATGTATTTTATTAATGGGCCCAGTTGTCAAAGCACTTTTAAATAAAATATGTGTCTATTCGAGATAGTTCCTTCTTGCATGAATGTTCCTATTCAACCTGTCGAGTCACCCAAGTAAATCGAAAGTATAACTCTGTTAACATAGAATGGTTCTGATTTTGAAAAATAGTTTTAAGGGAAATATGTTATTATACTATTAGTTTTTGAAAAAAAAAAGTATTTTAATAAGGAACGTTTAAGAACATTTATAAATAAAATTCAATTTTTAGTAAAATTGGGTTGTACAAGTTGTATTAAACTAACGTGAAAGACATAAAACTCAGTTTAGGTGTTTGTTATAACTCCAAGATATTCCTAATTATAATGTATTATAACTTGTAATTAACATCAACAATATATTTCAAATAGCATTCAAATATTGTGCATATATTTTATATTATATTACACATTTATGTCTTTCGCGTAAGTTTAATACAACTTGTACAACCTAATTTTACTAAAAATTGAATTTGTGTATATATGTATGTACTAGTAGTGTTATTTTATAGGTGCTGATAGGTATCTATAAGACTGTAGCTCAGTCGGTAGAGTGCCGATATACTAAGCTAAGGGTCCCGGGTTTTATTACTGGCATGGCCGAAAAATGAATCATTAATGAAATGTGGGTTTACCCTTTCTCAGTGATGAATTAACGGCCGGGGACGGGTTGTTGTGTTTGTCCTAGTCTTAAGTTGTAATATAAGGTATAAAGCTACGACAGGCATAGGCTGGAAACAGTAATGGACGTAAAGTAATGTGTCAGATGATTTATTCCACCAGAATCCTAATATAACAAGAAATTATTGTACACAAGGAACAACTTTTACTATATACTTACTTGCCGTAACGAATAATGTGTTATTCGCGTTTCATGTGAGTTCCTTTATCATACAGTAAGATTAATTATCCCTGTTCCTGTGGGTAAATGGTTAGCGTGGTTAGCCACAAGTCTAGGGGACCATGGTTTAGTTCTGAGTGAGGCTAAAGAAGATTGATTACTGTATGCTTATGACCCGCTTCGGTGGCCACATGTATACCTGAATGGACCACCTTGTACAGCTCAAGGATTGGTTGAATTTGGTCACGTGACCACGCCCTTCGCTCTCTGATTGGCTGTTGGTTCCGCCCTCCCCCTGACCCCTTTACAGTGTTTCAAACTTGTTTATTCTTGTCTGCTTTGTTTTTTTATTTGTGCTCGTGGGTTATTTATGTATGCTCAATGGTTTTTTATTTGTGCTCATTGGTTATCTATTCATTGTTTTTTTTATCTCTAGTTAGGGTTCGGACAGGCGTTGGAGTTTTTTTTATTGGTATAGGAGAGTTTATTGTCGTAGGATTGGACGGGGCGTTGGAGTTTTTTTAAATGTATTTATTGGCGTGCAGTCCATGGTGTCGGGTGCCTCTCCCGTGGCATCGGCACAGAGCACGAAGCTCTCCTGACGGCAGCGTATCGTAGAATGTGACCACTGAAGGCCACAGGTTCAGGTGTGTTTCTAAATGCCCACCCTGAGACCAATTATTCAATTTCTCCTCCCGCCCCCTCTCCCCGCTAGGAGCCTAACATTTAGACGGTGTGCACACCGGGATTCAAACCTCGATATCCTTGGCAAGGCTAATGTCTTTTATAACGGCCGTACTTCCTGAAAGATTGATAATTGAGTTCAAGGGCGAGGACTTCGAATGTGAATTCATCCTAAAGTTTAAAATAGGACCGAGATATAGGGCAGTGAAGAGCCACGTGGCTGAAGTATAACCAAAAGTAAGAAGCCAGTTTCTAGTGAACCGAGTATACATCAGGTTCTCCTCAGTGCCGATCAAGGACTACGTCGTGGTCAATCAATGCTATAGGTGTAGGGTCTTGGAACACATCAGCAGGCTCCACCCTAAGCTGAAATAGGTTTGTGGGAAATGTGAAGAATAGGGTCACTAGGTGAAAGCTTGCAAATCAAAACCGGTTAAACTCATTCCATGCGTCAGCCGAAAGAAGGAATGATGTAAAAATCTGAATTCCCGAGAATACCCCACACATAAAATAATGATTAACAGACTAATTCAAAAGACATACTACGGTATTGACTGAAATGACTAATATTTAATGCAGCATAATGTACAGACTGAAACAGATAATATTAGGAATCTGAGTGGACATGGCTAAGACAAACCATAAGAAAATTCTGAACGAGAAATAAATATTTAAAAGAAACACCCATCAATAATAAGGAGGAATCAGGAAAGGGCTGCAGCTTACAGGGCCAAAAAGCAAAATATGCTCATGACTACCACCCCTTCAACTGATGATTAGGGGAAGGACGAAAATGTGTTATGAAACCTACTGAAGAGGCCCCAACAAAACCTGAGAAGAAAATTCAGAGATGGAAATTCTGGAAGAACGGTAAAGTAACGTCAGTAGGTATCGTGGACTCTCTAAGTGGCATTAAAGTGAAAGGGACAGCACTAGTTACTCCGGTTAAACCAGCCACCAAAAGAGCAGAGTTGGTAAATAAGGGAGAAGAGGAAACGGAGATCGATGTAGATACCATAACATCGACAACAAACCCCAATTTTAGGGAGTACTCCAGCCATAAAGCCTGAAGGAACAGCAAAATCAGCACGTGGCCTTCAGACATCTCGTGAGGACAGGGCATGAAAGAGGGACAAAATAACGTTTCCGGCCACCAAGGAACTTGGCCGAATACTCATGAACCTACCAACAGACCCAGAGAGCTTGCGCATCAAAGTGTGAAAAGTGTTCAATAAACAACAGCTCTACAACCAGTTCACCAGAGCACACAATCCCATGACATTTGACCCTAAGGCCATGGATAGAAAGCCTTATTCATACACACCATCCGTAATGGGGGAAAATGAATCCCATAGCAAAGTCAGAGTAGGTCGGCTGAATGGGATGAGAAATATGGCTGTGCTACATGAAGTACGCAAACTCACCGAGGAGATGGAATTAAGCATCACGTGCCTCTAGTAGCTATACGGCAAGATATGGCTTGCCAGTAATCACAAGGATTTTAACCACTGGGGCAAAATCATGGAGAGTTGTTATCAAATTCGCGCAGCCACCCAGGTCGGTCAGTAGCAGCATCAAACTGGCAGTAAAACCATCCCGTAGGTCAACAAGGTCAACGTGTAACATCCAAGCTATAAATGCAGTGAACGCCATTAGTTTTAAGTTAGATTTGAGTTAGGATAAGTAGCCTAATCCCTTTGTAATAACAGGTTAATAAATTACTAAATAGAGTTCAAGATATAGGAATAGAAAATAAAGTAGAATAGGCTACAAGGACTAGACATATAGTCTAGGACGTCTTGTCGTATAAATACAAATCGAATGAATAAATAAATAAGTCCCTAAATATATATATGGTTGCGACATCACCCTTGCTTTATTTCTATTTCGACTTGTCGAGCCACCAAACTGGTTCCAGGTATGAGTCATCGCCTTTGGCCTTTTCCTGTATCGACATGTCGAGATGGCTTTTTGGCACCAGATGTGAGTCCAAAGATAGATGCTTACATCATCAGGGTTCTGAAATCACCCTTGACCTATGCCTGTATCGACATGTCAAGGGAGAGTCCAGAAATATCTTCTTACGCAATAAAAGTTGTGGCATTCTGGGTAGGGCGAATGATCAGTTATCTCTAAGTCTGTGTGTAACTTACAAAGTGAGAGTATTCCAGGGGCCGAGGCCGCCAACAGTTAAAATGAGACAGTGGTTGATTCGAAAGAAAAAACATCAACCCAGGAATTAGAGCAAATGGGGCACACCCGAATCCTCCCAGGGGCTCGAACCAATAGGTCATAAAATCACAAAACCCCGACATGAGTTTTTTTATTGAGGGGTGCGCAACCTACTTACCCTGAGTACTCAGTTTGGGTCAAAACTACCTATGTAAGTTTTTTTAATCAAAGGTTGCATTATTGCGTAACATAGCCCCTTTTGAACATATAAAAAATTAAATGGGAACACATTAAGAGGGAGATGGAGGTGAGCTCAAGAGGCCTACGCTTTACTAACGCCCTTAAGCCCGTATCACACGACACTAGCTAGTACTTGAAATCCAGTGTGCTAGCTAGCACTAGCTAGCACGTCATCATCTAGCGTCGTGTGAATCATAAAAAGTATACTGGTTCTGCCACTTGGTACTGGCTACCATACTTGTTGTGAGGATAGAACATGCGCTATTTTCGTACTAGTTCCGACACTAGTTTGTGTAATTCGACCAATCAATGCCCGCTCAGACTATGTGTAGAGTAAATAATAGAAATGGCGCCGACATGGTCTTCGGATGTGATTTTGTTGTTGGCGGAAAATTATTCTAAACATCCTTGTTTATATAATACCAAATTGCCACAATATGACAATATATTTAATATATATAAATTCTATTTAAAACATGTCATCTAAAAATGACAAACTGTGTTCCAGACCCAATTTTAATCTAAATAAACTTGATAGCATGCCAACCTTGGATTTTTTTTTCTAGAATATAAAGTGTGTGTAGGCTTAAAAAAGAACATTTGTGAATCAAGGATACTGTACTTGGACACCCATGGGCTTAGGGGCTTCTGACCACATCGTAAATAAATGAATACAAATTTAGGGAGATACTAAACGTTTGTGTCACCCCGAATGTATACTACCTAACCTCCGAATGTATCATATTTAGCATCCTGCGACCATTATTTCGTCTTTCCCAACAAGTCCCGTGTCCATATTCTTTTTCTTAGGCTCCCTCTCATATTTTTCAATATCTTTATTAGCAATTAATGCAGCTGTTGCACCCGAAATTAATCTCTGAAGTTCCATAAATATTTGCACTAGAACCTAGTACCAAACTAGCAGCGTGTGAATACTCTAGTCCTGTTTCTATTATACTAGCTAGTATACAGATATCTAGTCGCTAGCTAGCACATTTGATTTCAAGTACGAGCTAGTGTCATGTGATACGGGCTTTAACAAGAAAAAGATAACCTAAAATTAAAATGATTGAAAAAGTCGCTGTTATTATTTATTTAAATTTTGGAGGTATTTTTTGTCTGTGTTAGCGATGAATATGTTTATCTAAGGCGAGCATAAATAGTATAAGCAGTTTATCAATCGCTTTATTTAAACTTTTACTTTATCATTGCACTGATAAATAATTTGGAGAGTGAAGTGATAAACTAGGTACGGGGAAAACCTTTTATTGAACACTTAAAATGTCAAATTGTTGGGAAATCAAGATACAACCAAACCTCTGACACAACTAGTATAGACAGCGTAGTAGTTGTGGTAGCTGATGGCTAGCAGAAGATTGCCAACATTGATTGAAAGTCACTAGTTTGAACCTATGTGGAGACAGTTATCATTTTCTTAGTAATACCATATTTTAAATCAAATTGTTTATAAACGCTTTTAATAATACTTACCTAAGGATTATTGTCTTTTGTAACTTATTGAAAGAACAAACAATATTAATAGATTTATGTTTTTCGTTTCGCGGTTGTGGCAACAAGAGATCTTATGTAATTTATAGTGTAAGAAATAATTAAATGTATTGTACTCACACCTGTATCTTCTTATGGCTGGCCACCAAAATAAATAAAGTTTTTTTTATAAACTATAGAAAGAGTCATACAAAATCTTAGCCGCAAAATAAAAAGTTTTTATTTTGTAAACAAATGCACACAAACAAAACCGACCACGGTTTGTACCACATCATTACGTCACCGACCATCCTTATTTTGTAATTTGTGGTCCGATTCACCATATTATTTTATGAAGAGAATGCAGTCCTTTCGAAAGTTCTGATTTGTAAAGCATTTTGTAAAAACGCCTAAAGAAAACACATGGTTTTGCATTTCACAATGTATTCATTTATTTCAGGTAGGGTATTTAACGCGAACTTTCTAAACCGAGCGATTATATCAGCACGCCATCAATAAGCTAACCTAAGTCTATAACAGACACAACAATCAGCCCTCGGCTGTTAATTATTCTTTACCATGTGTAACATTACGATGTATAATGTTCCAATGGGACCACGCCCACTACGGACGTTAGTGGATGTATCGCATCAATTCATACTACCCGCTCCAATAAAATTCAATTATATTTAGGATCCCTAAAATAGTATTGTTCGCTGTTGTAGTTCTTGTAGGCTAAGAAGACATAATATAACCATGCTGGACAATATGTTTAACTACTCAATCCAAACCAATGTAAAATATAATCTGTCCACGTATTTACCACATGAATATGTTGTCTATAGGATCCTGCTAGGCTGGACGACTCACGGTAAACCAAGACCGGCGAATGGAGCAGGAAAAGCCGGTGTATCAACAAACGCGTCCCGGCACTCCAACTGTACTAGCGTGAAATGAGCCATATACTATCGACATCGACTTGAAGACAACTATGTTTCCGAGCTCTGGCGGATACTAGAGGAACCTCCTTCGAAACATAAGGTGATCGGAGATATTCAATATTATTCCAATGGAGCAAGAAAAACTTTCATCAACATCCACAGGGCCTACGTGGCTTTTTGCAGGCATCGTGACGTCACCACGTGTGTTCATGTATCCCCATCATAACAATAAAATCCCTATATAATGGCTATGCAAGTATGCAATGACTGACTATTCTACGATCGACGATCAACGACAGATCATTGTCATGGAGCTGGGCAATGGCTGGAGAAGGACTTGTAAATGTATCAAACTCATCGCTTAGACGGGTGGAGTTATGAACTCTAACTTCTTTAGTATCTTTAATTTTCTAACATAAAATATTCTGTTTCAAAATTTATCATATTTATTATTTGATCGTCTATTTAAATTTAAAATACTGTACCTTATAAATGTCGCCGCTCGGGCGCTGGACGTTTACTTTTGTATTTATTCTCGTAAATATTTTCAGTTACGTGATAATTAGAAGTTGGCATGTAAATATTTATTTGTTTGGAATTGTAGAGTATTCCCGTTTTTTTTTAAAGTAACTTTTCGTATTTGAATTTATGATTAGAATTAACGTAACGTGATATAACTTTTTTTGGAATTTGAATTAGGATAACTTTATTCGTTTGTAACGTAAGTTCCTTTTGAACAGCTCAGTTTTGTTTGTTTATTTTGGGAACTGTGTGTCCCATATTCTGTCAGATTGGGTAGTCCCGTGGGAGTTTGGCTTATGTCTGGTAGTCGAACCCTCACGTTTTGTAAACTCTGTAATGTAGTCGTTAACATTTAATTTTCTTGATATATTAGATATCGTTTTCTGTGCATTACGAGACCTTTGGAACCATATCAAGGTGCCCATTAGGCTCTTATAATTTTTGTATCACATATAAATAAATACCCTGTAGTATTGTCTCATATAGACTGGTCTATCAATTTTGTGATGGATATCATGTTTCCTTTTGTTTAAATACTTGCACAACTTGAATTTGTAAAGTTGTTTACTTCGAGTATGATTTCCAACAGAACTCATTATGATATAATGAGACCATTTATTGTCATCTGCGCTATTGTCATTAATTGAATAAACTACTCTTTGTTGAATTTACATATTTTTACAATTTCCATTTTTTTATGTTAGTTTATATCCTCTCCCTTTATTACCTTATAGTGGTCGGGGTAGTATTGAGTCGTAGGTAGGGTGTAACACATGAAAGAGTAAATAATATTTCACCAGTGATGCCAGCTAACAAACCCGGGCCCTCAGCAGACAGACACGCTACCTACTGAGCTAAGTGGTCGGACATGGTTTGGCGAATGGATACAGTAGAGTATATCTGGCGGTCAGTTACCAACACTCCTACGCTGGGTATTCCATAGGTAATGGAAACTGGCGCATACACTAGAGCCTGCTCCAAGAGGGATACTGCATGTTTATAGAAATAATCTCCTAAACGGACACAAAGTATCGAGTCCGACCAGAGTAAGGACAATTTTATGCTAATTACTGAAAAATATGTGTAGAATATGGCATTTTGTTGCTGTTTATAGTTTTAAAATATATAAATACATGCAGCCTGCTTCATTGCTGACATTGTTAATATTTGAATAATTATTTTTGCCTGAATTTTCCAGTCTCAAACCTAATAATAAAAGAGAATTTTGAAAAAGTATCGCCACAATTTGTGCATAATTTAGTGCAGTGAAGTGTCGCAGTTTGCCGAAACTATATAAAGAATGTCTGAAGGCGGCTGGTGTTCCTATTGGACACGAAAAGCTACTGAAAAGAAAAACAAATATGTTAATTATAAATTTAAGTATTTTTATAAATCTTCAATACTGCTCAAACAAAATAAAAGATTTAGAAACATTTTGGCGGTCGTAAACCTTTGATAGTGACTTCTCTACACATTCATAGCCATAAGATATTAAGTAAAAGTCATATTGTCCACGTTTTTTTATATAAGTAATTGTAATTTGGAGAGAGATAGGCCGAGGTGTCGAATACCGGACCATGGGCGGAGAACTTGGTTAGATCTAATTTGTAATTTGTCTTTGTTTGATCGGTTGAAGATCAACTCGTCCACCATATCACAACAATCCCTGGAATTCAGTGCACAATCTAGTCCACAAACGCAGTGGAAATGTGATGTATCATCTCGTCCACCAGCTACCCCCTCCCCCCCCCCCACCTCATCACTACTCTAGCATCTCCTGAATGTATACTTCCCCTCGGGGAAATAATATTACATTCATTCGGTTTACATATATTTTATTAAAATAAAATAGGAAATTATCACAGTGTTGATATCACAATTGGTCGTCAAAATGTATAGATAAATGTATGTCAAAATTTCAGTTGGTGTAAGTTAGATAGTGGGCTAGGTTAGGTTAGGTTTGTTTAGGTTAGATTAGATGTCAAATACTTTAAATGTTCCACTACAATGGGCGTTCCCCTTTACGACGTGACCTTGATTATCAGAGGCATCATAATGTATTGTATTTTCTGAAGCACTTTGTACTTATTAAAAATATAAATAATTTATGACACAACTTCAATGAATTAAATTTTATTCTTTAAAATAAAATGCATTGTTGAGGTATCGGCTATCACGGGGAACCTTGTCTGACATTTCATAACATTAGTAGCTCTATTTACAGTACATGCGTTAAGTAATGATTATTTTTGATCAATTTTGTTAATTTTGAGATTCTGAAACTAATTTTTATAAGAAACGTTAATCAATATTGATACCTTTAAATATATGTTATCTATTTTCTAAAAGTTTGTCCCTGTAAGCAATTTTTTGATAAACAATTAAACAAATAAATTAGACACGTTAATCAAATAAATACATAATTTTACTAACCATAGCATACATTGAATTTAAATTAATTGACAAAATATAACAAAAATTGTTGATTGTTTAATTGGCTCAACGATGCTAACTATTTTAATTAACATTTATCTTGCAGTGTACTAAATTCATTAAAATCAAATATTATTAAAACACACAAAGATAAATATAATGAAAAATACATGTTTGGAGAATTATATCTTACCAGGTACATTACACAATAATAACAATAATATATGCAAACTTAAAGTAACTAATTTAACACATCCTCATCAACAGTTTTAAGTCTGTGTGTGTGAGTCAGTTTAGTAAAAGGCCTCCATCTTCCTCTTTCCTCCCAACACTCTTCCTCCTTTATATAACTATAACATTATTATAACTAGAATCTCCCAGAACATTACACTATTTTCATTTTATAATACTTAAATGTTTAGTAATATTATTTATTGTACTACTTCTAAGAGTCATAATTTTCTTATGTATTTTATTGCATTTTAAATCGTCGGTTTTGGTCCGTTCTTCTTCAAAATATATTTTGATCAGCTGATAAATTATGTTCAACTTATTTCATTAACTTACCTAATGTTACTGTCTACTTAGTGACAGCTTTCTTGAATATCTTCCCCCTCTTCTTCCTGAACAACCGACAGAGAGGTTACCATAGAATCCAAAATCCTGGTTGATCTTGGCGACCTTGAATACGTCTGTCCCCGACGTCTAGATAGATATTCCTGTCGTGGCGTCACAACAAACATCACCCTGGAATCTTTGCCGGAGTAGCGGATGTGAGGATTATCTGAAGGATCTTTTAGGAAGGAGATGGCACTGGTCGCTGCGCTATGACACATTGTACATGATAGTTCGGAAGGACGTTCGAAAGTTTCAACCAACAGTTCAGAATGTTCATTGGTCGTGTTTATTTGACCATACGGGGTATCACATATTTGTCCACGGTGAGTTACACCCCGGTCTAGGGATGATAATATATTATCATCTCTCTCTTCCAAATTATCTCCACCTTGCAAATGAGTATTGTATTGATCATTGTCTTTGTCTTGAAAGTGAGGGTCAGTTTGAGAAGTTTCTCTATCCTGAAAATGAGAAATATATTGAAAGGTTTCTCTGCCTTCCAAATAATGGGCTATTTCTCTCTCTTCCAAAATAGAATTTTCTCTATCTTGGAAGTCAGGATCATCCTGAGCACTGACCCTATCTTGAAAATGATAATCATTTTTATCATTTTCCCTATCTTGAAAATTAGCGTCACTTTGAGGATTAACACTATCTTGAAAATAAAGAACATTTTTAAAATGTCTTTTATCTTGCAAATTCGGGTCGTTTCGAGAATTCTCTGTATCTTGTACAACGGGATCATTGAAATAGTATTGGGAAAATGGTTGTTCACGTTGAAAAGTGGGTATATTTGACTGTTGCATTTTAGATTGCCCATGGTGGATACAAAATTCATCAGTAGTTTGGTGTGTATGATGATATTCAGGTTCATACAATGAGGAGACAGGAGACGCGGACCCTAGAGAAGATGATGTTTCGTGCACAGAGGTCATCAGTATAGGAACTGTTGGTCGCTGAAACAATCTTTGTGACGAGGTTGAATCCCTTTTAAATAAAGTATTTATTGAATCTAAACGCTGCTGAGAAAATATTTTGTTAGAATTGAGTGGCTTTTGTACGAAACTGTGTGTATGAGATGCCTGTTGCTGGATATGGGACGAAGCTTGTTTGTATCCAGAAGTCGTTTGAGTATCGTCTCCAGTATGAATATTCAATTGAGATGATACATTTTCACTAGACGAGTGATTTGAAGATTCATCTAAACATTTGATTTTTGGTGGAGTTACTTTGAAAGAAGTGTGCAGCATTGCGGCCTGTTCTGGCTTTATTTCCTCTTTTAATACTTCGTTTTGTGTTTTATTTGAAAGGCCTGAAGTTTCGTCACAAATTTTGCGTTTTTGTAGCTGCACTTTCAACTCGTCAACCAAATCAGAATAAGCATCATGACTTTGATAAGCCAACTCGTTGTAATTGTAAAGCGGACGAATTCTGCGAGTATTCTGTCGATTTTCAAACGAGTTTAAACTAAAGTCTGTGTAAGTTCTGGCGTTGGATGGTAGATAGGGCCAAGGAGTTGGCGAATTCGATAAAGACGAGGGTTGTGAAATATCATGACGTTGGTTTGCAACACCCTGAATCTCCCTTATACGCGTTTCAGACAAAGCTTGGTGGAAGGATGAATGCTGATCAACACCTGTATCACTGTTTTCTTCTTCTAAACTTTTTACATCTTCACTGGTGCTTCCCACATAATGATAGCTTGCTCCGTATTCAAATGGTTCAGACAAACTTGACGCAGACATTATTTGCGGGGAAACTTGATCATCTTTCTGTGAGGAGACACTTTCAAGTTCAGATGTTAGTACACTGGTTTCATCCCGACTTTCTGTTAAGAAAGTATCAGCAGACATTAACAAATGTTGACCACTAGTACTTGACTTAGGCTTGTCTATGGTATTTTTATAGTTTTCATCGAAAGACTTGGATATTTTTCTTTGCCCACTTGCTTGCCAAGAATCCTCCACCAAAGGTAGAGAAACAGTTTCAAGAGATGCCACACGTGTGACTTGATCTAACAGCTTTAGAAATGATTCTGATTCTTCTGTTTCCACTTCATTGCGTGTAGAGGGACTGTCAGGTTCATCAACCCCTACTGAACATATTGAAGTCTTCTTATTACAAGTTGTGTGTTCCTTAACGACTTGAGAGGATAGAGATTCTGCATCTGTGAGTTCACTTTGAGATACGATATCTTCACTTTGGCCATCTTCTGTTTCAACATCAAGTATTGGTTCTTTCATCATGGAATCTGATCCACAAAATTTTTCAGACCATATTTTTCTTACCTTGATTGATTTTAATAATGTTTGTGGCGACTTTTTACCAACCTGAAAACAGAAAGTTTCCAGTTAAATCAATTGAACCAAAATATCTGATATAATATATTTTTATATGATTTACTTGCTCAATGACCATAAATGTAGGTAGGAAATCTTTAAGAAGAATCCATATGGTTAGATACCTGGGAGTGACCTTTGATGAGAACAGAAACTTCACGACGCACGTGGAGGAAGTGATGGGGAAAACTCTGTCGATGATGAACAAAATTATAAGCATGGGACAGAGGCGATTTTTTCTGCCTATGTGGATAATAAGGACATACCATCAGAAGATCCTTCTCTCCATTGTGAGCTATGGGGCGTGCATTTGGGCTCACAGACTAACCAATGTCGTTCCGGCTTAGGTGATTCGAGGTCTACAGATGAACATATTACTGAGGCTGACGGGAACCTACCGGACTGTAGCAATGGATGCAATGAGCGCGGTCCTAGTTGTGTGGCCGTTGTACCTCCTTATAAGGGAGAAAGGTGTAGCGTACTGGATAAAAAAAAGGAAAATATGGAGAAGGTGAGACTCCTCACCACACCCGATGTTCCAACATCTGAAGAGGGGGAAAGAGCCCTGTTGGAGGAGTGGCAGAGACGCTAGGAGAAGAGTGGAACAGGTAGGAGGACCTATTAATTGCTCCCTAATGTGGTTGAGAGACTATATAATAAACACCTGCAGCAATATTTGGGTCTGTCCACCTCATCACGGGGAGAGGACCGTACCTGGCATCTCTAAGGGAGCTGGGATTAATAGAGTCGGGGAGTTGTGAGTGTGGTGAGGAGAGAACCCCTGAACACGTGGTGCTCGAGTGTGTTCTTACGCTAGAAGCAAGAAGGAATTACCGGAAAGAGATCTAGGGAAGATTAGACCAGGTTGCACTGGAAGAGTCAGATAGAGTAAAGACAGCCTACATAGACAGACTTAAAGAGACATAGGGACGAATAAGACAGGGCGTTGACAATGTCAATGACGAAAATGATGACAGCGACATGGAGGGTGAGACTGACATAGACACTAGTGCAGTCTCAGCGGGGATTGAGTAGAGAAAAAAAGGATTGTTAAAGGGGGATAATCTGAAACAATATTTGCCGAGGTAAAAATTTAGGTACCGGGAGGAGCAAGCACGAGACCTGGGAGCCGGATTCCAGTACGACTGAGTGCCTGGAGGAAAGCAGGGGATGCTCTTGTGATCTTAAGGACAGTTTTTCAGTCGTAAGAACAAAAGTTAGTGGAGTAAATATGAACTCTTAGGGGTTCGTCGCACCGTATGATCCACCACCTTGGAAACAAAAGAGTTGTGTTGTGGTTGATAGGCCCTCAGAGTCAAGACGAAGAAAGGCGGCTGCCCTGTGGTACCATCGGGGTGACGGAGTTCCTCGGCAGAAATGGGAATAAAATAATAAAGTTAGTTTAGTAGTTAGAATAGATATATTAGGGACGGGGGGACTAAGTAGGGGTGGATTAAGAAATTCAATTGCCAAGGGTGGAAGGAAGAGTGAAAACCGAAGTTTTGTGGCTAGAAAGCGCCAACAACCATAGAGCGCCTCCCCAGGTGGTGGATAGGGGGGTGGTACCTGCCTCTGCTGGGCGTACTCGGGAGTGAAATCCCAGGCACTGCGGAGGGCCCAGCGGGGGAGGGTATATGGGGTGTAAGAATACCTGGGGCAGGCCAAATGGAACTAGGTGCAATGTAATTTCAATTAAAATAAGAGCCAATACCTATTTTATAATTTTAAAAAATAAAATTCTTATTGTAATTGTAAAAGTAAATTCAAAATTATGTGTAAAAACGGCCCGGATTTAAATTTTGTAAGATACCAGGCCTGTAAACATTGAAAAATAAAAATACTTGCACAGTGAACATGTAAAGTAAATGTTGATTTATATTAGATTCCTATGTGTAAAGATAACTTTTCAACAAATACTTAAATGATTGATTTTATGGTCATGAAAGAGGTAGATATAATTAATTGTGAGTTTACGGTGGACATATTGTGGTAAATATTTTTAAATCGTATGAATACGTAACATGATAAGTAATCATTTCTAGATTTATAGTTAGTTTTCATCGTGATCATTTTTTAGAAACTCTTGACTAGAGCCTAAATAATTTCTGAAAATAGGTTTATGATTTATTTCATGCTTTAACATAATTCTTTATAGACTACCCAGGAATTACTTACTCTTTCATATGATGACTTTCTCATATTTCTACTGAAAAACGTTTGTATATTTGTGAACATCGATGACAAAGTCGATGGTTGTTTCGGTGTCGTAACATCGCGAGCTAGTTTCATCTTTACCTGATGGATTTGGGATTTATTTTGTGGTGCAAGTTGTTTCTCAAGCGTTGTTGACTGAAATATAATGAAAAAACACGTGCCATTTACTTACTCTGAAAGGTTGCAGACTTACTTCACTTGGTTGTAGCTTTTTAGTTAGGTCAGTCTGCCCCCTTTCAGGGTAAACAAAGTGTATAAACAGAGTTTGTGAATTACTGTTGCTACTTCATCCAATTTTTGATAAAAAGAGAAAAATGTGTACTATACATTTCTAAACTTTTTTACAGCATTATAATATATAACAAATTGGTAAAATATTTTAATATACTTAAAAGTTGAAGATATGAAAATTCACCTACCTTTGTTAAAGATTTTTATTTTACTAGCTAGCGTATTACCACTTCATAGCGTCCAAATTTAATTAAATTACACGTAACATAAGAACAAGTTGTACTTACAGACACCTCTGAAAGTGTATCATCATTTGAATCTTGTTTACTTAATGGGATGTCAGGGTTAGTTGAATAACGTTTGAAATACGTGTCAATGGGAGCTAGTCTCCCAATATCAGATGAGCTGCCATCATAAGACACATCCACCGAGGATCGCCGTGAAGTAGCTAGGTCATCACTAACTTCTCGTGATGTTCCAGGGTGCGTTTCAAAACCTTCATCAGTAGATGTCACTCCATGTTTGAGCATCTGACGAGACATTTCTACCCACTCCTCTGTCCTCTTAATAACAGGCAATTGTTTTAATTCACCCAACTCGTGTTTTAGTTGTCCTTCAGAATCATTTGTATACATTTTGTTCAAGTCTTCGCGTATTCGCGGTTGTTCAAAAACACTTAACGACGATGAAGAGCCTTCACTTTGACCATAATATGTCCCACGGGATCTCTTGAGTATCCCTGCCTGGAGGACCAACTTTGGAGCTGCAACCCAACGGACCGTTTCGTCCCGTGGTGATGTCATGCTCTTTACCTTTGGTTTCGTCCTGCTCTCCGGATCCCCTGGTTTGTTCTTCGGTGGCGAGGAAGGAAAGGTAGAACCAAGGGCTTGTTTTCGAGAGGAGGGCAATATAATTGTTGAAGGTGGGTAGGATGGAGCTGAGGGAGGGGACGGGACATTTAAATTAATTTGAGGAGTTGAAAGATGAGAGCCCCCCGGTAGCTGCAAGGTTGATATGGGTTTCTCAGGATGGTGTATTTTACTTTTTGTTATAACGACAGTCCTGGGGGTATCTGTAGACGTAGATGACATTGGATCGTTTTGTGATGATGTAATGGGTTTAAAGATGGGACTGACCTTTAGGGATAGCGTTGGCGGGACAGAAATCAGAGAGGTTGATCTTTCAGATGGAATATTCTCTATAGTTGCCAAGTGAGAATGACCATCAGAGGACACATTGGTTTCAGAACCTGAACCGCTATCGTCTTCCGAAACTTCATCGGGAGATTCTGAGAGTAAAGGACGAGCTGTCTCCTCATCCTGAACTTTACCCTGACAACACAACTGGAAAAGGAAACGGAAGAAGCGTCTGAAGATTCCAGGATCATCTTTAGAGTGTTTCTTTTTGTTGGGTTTCCCTCCAGGTCTCACACTCCCCGTTTCAGATGTTATGTCGTCATCCTTTGGAGAAAACAATCAATAAAACACAATTAATTATATGTGAAGAAAATTAGCTATAAAGTATATTTAAAGTCCACATGTATGTTGTTTATTCACATTTTTTTTTATATAGTAAGGGCGTCTTGATGCATGGCAGGCTCGTGCTCTTTTGCCGTCCTAGGCAAAGCGTGAAGATACCACCACCCCTTTCTCAATACATGGGAAAAAATACAAATAAAATTTAACAGCTTTAATTTTTTAAACTCAAAATTTAATTTTAAAGCTATACATTCATCAATTTAATCAAATAGTATAATTTATTACAAATATTCAAAATACTTTTTTTATTTAAAAAAGTATGTACTGTACGGTAAAACATAATAACTTTTTTCCTTCAAATTATTAGTTTTTGAAATTTTAATAAAACAATTCTTCATTTACCCAAATTCATTTAATTCAAAAATTAAAGTTGCAGAAACTTATCGAGGGAAACCGCGTTCCTTGATTCACGTAATTTGATAAGAACAAACATATACTTTTCATTTGCAGTATTCGCATAAAGATAACATTTTAAGAAATTTTTATAAAATTAAAATTAAAAAACTATTTTATTAAGACTACAAGAGAAATGATTGCTCTTTTAAATGCAAAAGAATCACCTTTCATGATTTGACCTACATCCTTACTTCATGAGTAGTAAATAGATTTAAAAAATTAAAAACAAACTTCTATGTCATTATTGGCACCCTCCCGAATCTTCCACCCTAGTCAACTGCATACTTTACCCCGACCCTCCTTTAGACGGACTTTTCTTGATCATTAGAATGTAGAAAACTTTGAGTATGGTGGAATTTCAGTCATAAATAAATACTAATCATTTGAACCTCTTGGTAGAAACTAGAGACACGCAATTTGTTTGGTGAAATATTAGCGCTTTAACAATATTTAAATTTTCGAAGCAATCTTTGAATTCTAAATAATTTTTTGACTAAAATATATTCACTAGAGTGTTTGAAAACCAGTGCTGTGAAGGGAACTAGATGTGCATTTTCTTAGTATTGTTGGTATACTTGTGTGTCACCATCTCCGGAGAAGGTATGGAAGGTCCTGGAGCTAGAGACGGGACGGCAGTAACGACCTTGTCAAGAAGGAGGAAGAAGAATGAGGGGACTGTACAGAAAGGATAGGCATGTATTAATCTGAGAGAGGTGGACAGATTCATATAATTATCTCAGACTATGTAACAATATCAAGGAGCAGCTGAACGAAAGAACGATAGCTGAGTCACAGAGCTACTACAGTCTAAAGACTTTGTTGGGATCCAGAAATATCTCCACGAGAACAGAGATGAAGGCGTGCAACGCTATTTTGTGCCTGGTAGTCTTCTACGGCTCAGAGACCTGGAACACGACCAAGAGGGATAGACAAAGCTTCAGGGCCTTTGAAGGGAAGGTCATGAGAAAAATATGGGGTCCAGTAAGAGAGGAAGACGGATATAGACGGAGAAAGAACCAGGAAATATAGGAGTATATGGAGCAACCATATATAACACAAAAAATGACAGAGCATTTAGATAGAATTCAATTGGACATAGGTCCAAGAGCTGTCATGGACGGCATACCTGGCGCTTGGTGGCCTCTGGGGTGACCCAGAACTAGATGGAGGGAGATTGTAGCTAGAGATCTCTAGGAGCTGGGTGTAGAGGTGGATTGTAGGGAGATGGCTAGGGACAGAACGTGGTGGTAGCTTGTGCAGTCGGTGCGTGGTCTTCAAGGTTTGTGATCGCCACTAATTAATCAAGCAATCTGTATAATAATGCTCATTACTAATAAATAATTTTAGGGGCAGGGATGAGTAAGGTAGTGTATAGGAAGTGAACCCACATTAACTTTGAGAGGAATTGTAAAACCACCCCTCAGTGACCCCAGCCCAAATTCAAACATCAACCTCCAAGTCAACAAGAAATTAAGTATATCTCCGGTGAGTGTATCTATACAATCCAAGGGAATAGGCTAAGAAGTGTAATGTATAAGATAATGCACTAACATTTGATCAAAGTGAGAAAGTAAAATCATATTTTGGAATAAGCCACAAATAGAATTTAATACCTTATCTGCGTATTCCAAGTTAAGTGCTAAACTTAATCTACTGTTTGTTCGTAATCAATATTGTGAGCATTTAAAATCCCATCTAATGAATATAAGACACTCGATTACTCTCGAACCAAAGATTGCATCCACATAACATGGCGCCATGTTGTGACACCCAGTTTGAACTATATTATCTACCTAAGCTACGGTTATCCGTGCCTCTCAGGTTGTCATACCAAGCTAAAGTTTCCACCAGTGTACCTCTGACTCCAGTAGCTCCAAGGTCCGCGTCCTCCTAACCTCGAAGTCATCGGGCAGAGGCTCGTTGAAGAGCTGCGTGGATGAGAGCATCGGCCTAACTGTCAGCAGTCCGGTGTTCGAGGACACCTGCGGCAACAGTGGCTTGCCCTCGTTCGAGTCGTTCTGGTAGTCTTCCTGGTAGTCGTAGTTGAGAGGGTCGCCCTCTTCAAAACCCAACTCTGGGTCGAGACGACTGCGCGTGCGCAGATCATCTTCATCCGAGGACTCCCTTCAGACACAAGGGGAACATTCGCGTGTGGCGATGGATTCTGAATATAAATACTAAGATATAAGAAGAATTAGCATCCCTAATCTTGTGGTAAGTTGATTATGAAGATTAGCCACCATATTTGATCTTCCCACTTCTTAATGTATATTTCCCTTAAATATTCATACATTTACCAAAACATTTCCACGTCATCCATATTCAACCTTCTTTTATAGTTTCCTCCATCCTTCTTCAACACACATTCTTGTTCTCAAGCATAATAATAATAATAATAATAATAATAATAATTTATTAATTACTAATCAGTGTCGAACCCACAATGTCTAGCACATAGATAAAGGAGTTAGTATCGTATTTTCTGGTTCACATGTGACGGGGAGGTTGGGGTTCAAACCCCAGCTGAATGCACTGAGTAGGGTTTTTCCCTTGATGGCTTTCCGCTCTGCTTCCGAGCAAGTCCAAGCAAACTTTGTCTAAATTCTAACTTTCTCGTCCTTGTCCTATTAATGTAAATCTGTGGATTTTTTCGGGTGGGTAGAATTCCAGTGTGCCGGCTATTTTTGAAACTATTTATTCTAAGGAGAAATGATGAATATAAATGCTAAGGAACAAGCCTTCAATAAGCATAGAAAACCACTTGGTGTGTGAATAAATATCCATAGTGAAACCAGCTAGAATCAAGCCCAAACTTTCCAAACTAATTCAAGCTTAGTAGCCGCTGACATGACCATACCAACCTCAGAAGCACCGAATACCCCAATTAGAAGTGGATCCAAGTGTGAATTTTGGGTCCTATTTCCTCCCGAATCTTTTAAAAGCATGTTTTAGCACGTGTTTATTTGTTTTTATAGTTTTAGCCATCCATAAAACCTTGCATACCACCCCTTGGTGAATCCACCAATCTGACAGTAATGTGAAACACAACCCTTCCCTGGGCTTCTGGTTGGGTTTGAATCCCACTCCTATAGGTTGGTACATGTTCCTCAATGCACCCCAAACCTCGGTAGTACGTACCTCTCTATGCTGACGTCCGAGATGTCGCCATACTGCACGGGCTCCAAGCAGACGGTGCACAGGTTATCCAGGTCAGAGAAACACTTTTGACAGAACTGTCCCGCGCAGTCCGGCTTAGGACAGCACACCAATATCTCTCCTCGACCCTCTCTGACCACGTGTGCACAGAGCAGACAGGCCTTGTTCCTCTGAGAGCCAAACAACTTGCCCAACAGACTTGCCAGGAACGCGGGGGACCTGTATTCATACCGTCATTGTCTGGCCATTAGCTCATATTACGGGACCCGTGGCTAGACTTCACCTTGGTAATGTCAAGGTAGGAGTGTAAGGGAGGAGAGCCAAACAACTTGCCCAACAGACTTGCCAGGAAGGCGGGGGACCTGTATTCATACCGTCATTGTCTGGCCAGTAGCTCATATTACTGGACCCATGGCTAGACGTCACCTTGGTAATGTCAAGGTACGAGTGTAGGGGAGGAGAGCCAAACAACTTGCCCAACAGACTTGCCAGGAACGCGGGGGACCTGTATTCATACCGTCATTGTCTGGCCAGTAGCTCATATTACTGGACCAGTGGCTAGACGTCACCTTGGTAATGCTAAGGTACGAGTGTAGGGGAGGAGAGCTAAGGGCGGTAATTTTACACATTTTATATTTAAAAAAAAATTGTTTTAAATAAATCAAATATTACTCCAGTAAAAACATAGTTTAATGTTCTTCATATCAACAGCTTTTTAATATATGTCAAGTGTGTCCTGAAATGTAATGACAATACTTGTATTCATTTAAAATGTTTCTCATCTAACGCCGCTAAGCTAATGATGGATATTCAACGACTGTTGATCTCACCAGATGAAGGAAATTAAACTCTATGTTTCTACGGGAGCAACATTTTATTTTTACCAAAAGCGTACAACTCGAATGGGCAGACGCAGTGTGCTAAAAAATGCGCGCACACTTTCCTTTCCTTGCACCCCCTTCCACCCAACCTTAAGTGCACTCTCAGGTGTTATTGAGATTTAGCCTGTGCTAATTGCTTTAACAATAATGTACCGGTACTCAAAATGGTGGCAGCTGGTTATACATCTTTCTTTTACATTAATTTTATTTTGTTTTTAATACAAGTCACCAATAAATAATTATTGTTGTAATATTATTCTACTATTAAAAATAACAGCTTTAAAGGAACGTTTGTATATTTCATTGTATGGTTGCAACGATGACCAGGATATTGGGCCTATCCCCTGTATTTTTCTGGAAGTGTTTGATTTCGTAGTGAAAACAGATCAACCTGTGAGAAGTGGAACCTATAATTTTAATAATTCACCGCAATATTAATAAAAGTATCACTGTAATGTCGTGGAGTGTTGCCAAGATAACTAGGGTTTTAACTGTGCCTGTGAATTGTTCTTATCACTCAGTAGAACCAGCCCCGCCCTTAGGGGGGTGCAAACAGTAAGGCCGCACAGGACCTTGCGGTTTGGGGAGCCCCAGGCTTGCTCGGGTGACATAAGAGAGGTAAAATAAGTTTGGATGTGAAATTTTTGCTTGTGTGTTCGTATGGTAGGCTCTCTGCCTAGAAACCGACGTCTGCTCAGGGTGATCCTTACCGTCCAGATATCAACGGGAACACATTCCCATGCGAGGTATTCAGAGCAGAGCCTGGGTATGATTGGTTAAATGTGGACTGAGTGAAAGAGAACAAACTCGGGAAATGTGTCACTGTAAAGCTCAAACATGTTCATGTGTTTCTGTACGAACATAGATTCAAATTACAGTATGTTGTATTAGTCTAAAGTTAGGAAGCTCTCACATGGCTTGAAGCTGCTCCAGGAAAGTAACCTTCTCAATCCCAGCTCCACCCTTGGTGAACATTCTGCGCAGTTGCCTTCGCGCAGATTTGAGGAAACTCGACCTTGACCTTAAGATACGGTTGTACAGCCAGACACTGCGCTGCTTGGCCCTCTCAGGGTAGTAGTACCCCATGATCACGCTGCGCTGTCTCAGACCGTACGGCTCCAGTATCATCAGAATCCAACACAGAGCTATCAAGCTCACTGCAGGAGGAGTTTACGGGTGAATAAGGAACAGCGCTGCTTTATTTAAAAAATATAGTTTTAATTCCACCAATAATATCACTTCACCCTATAGTTTGATCAACATAAGGAAAACCTTTTCTCAAAGTTAGACATTTTTGCTAGTTCTACTTTTATGAAGAATACTGTTAGTAAGATACTTTTGGAAAATACATAGTTACTACAAATGATTTATCAGGTTTAAAAATACTATATTTTATAAAGTATAACACATAAAATAATGAACGATACACGATAAGAAATGGAAAATGTCCCAGTTTTAGTTATGCCATTGCAATTATTCGACGTGTCCTCCTTTCGTCACATGACATACGACTATGCGGTAGTTTAGTCAGGTATGTTTCCATTGATGGCCATTCAAGCAATGGTAATGTGTTGCTGGTAATGGTGCCACATGAACCGTGTCTTCAACATGTCCTCAGAGGGAAAAATCACAAACCGTAAGGTCACGAGACCAGGGGGGCATCTGAACAGCACCAAGTCATACTCAGCACATCCAGCAGTGTGGGAGTTCCTCGTTCAGGTACGATGAAGTGTGCCAATGAGGTAGAGCCCCAACTTGAAGCTGTCAGAATCATGTTTCAGATGCGGAAACAACCACAACTGCGACATACCCGTCACAGTGTTCTCAATACAAAAAGGCCCATATGTCTTTGTTTTTGAGATTGCACAGAAGACGTTTACGTTTTGGGGAATCCCGTTCTTTTTTCACAACTGCATGGACATTTTCCGTACCCCATGCACAGACATTGTGATTATTTACCTTTCCATTTAAACGAAATGTCACTTCATCACTGAAAACCATACAGATAGAAAAATTGTCATGCTTCCTGGATGAGATTACGAAATTCGTATCACTAAATATGATCACCCGACCATAAACGTTGCAAAAGCTAGAGGTGGAACGAAAGGTTTCTGTCATAATTGGTGTCACAAAATTTTCCAAACAATTGACTGCAGAATACCAAGTTCTTGACTTGCTCACTTGGGCTACGCGTGTAACTCTCTCACTCTCTCCACCTTTTCGTTAGACACGCTCGGTCACCCGGTGCTTTCAGCTCTACACAAGCAACCTGTGTCCTTGAACTGCCGACACCTTCCTGACGGTTCTGTCTCGTGTTGTATTTGGAACGCACGCAGCTCAGCAACAACAGACAAACACTGCTCATATTCTGCTTCATACTCACCATTTTGCAAACTGAGCTCGTGCTGCCACCTGGTTGGCCACAAGGAGGTCTGCAAGTGCGTATTCTAAAATGTTAGGTGTGATTTTTCGTAACGTGACTAGCACAAACAAGTGGAATTAATAGTGTTGTAGTTATAGGATTTTAAAACCAACTGAATCATTTGTAATAACTCTGTACAAACAAATATTATTGTTGTCAAAATTTATACTATTTTGGTATATTATTAGTGTTATTGTATAGGTATGGGTACATTTTAGAGGTATTGGCATCTCACCACCCCTGAAGATTACACGGATTGACGCCAGAATATATGGTGGTCTGCATCTGTCACTGTTGAAGTGTGTTAATGGTGTGCTTTAAGATATATAGTGAATAACTTTTTAGCTAGCCTACATTTGTTTTCTAAAGTTTATTCTAATTATGAATCAATTAGATGCTGGCTGATATTTTTTGACGTGATCTACAAAATTTCAATCCAATTGAATGACGAACAAAAACAGTTCTGTGTTGCATCCAACACACGAAGTTTATTGGTTCTCTTTGGAGTGGAGCACTACCCGCAGCGTCATGTGACTTAGGACATGTCAGAACGGTAAGCATTGCTAGTTTCATGGGTAAACAGAAATCGTTTACGTTTATGACCAAACCACTGTCACTAGGCAGTAGCGTAGTTTGGCTACCCTCACATATATGGAGGCTACGGGATATGGAGGGGTCGCGTTGACCATGTGTGTAGGTGTAGCCATAGCCTTTGACGCGGTGCCACCCCGTGTGAAGTCAGCACCCGAGGCACCACTCACACCATCTCGTATCCGAACCACCATTTTAAGGGTTATTGCTATGTAGAAAATAACAAGTGGCTCACCCCTTATTGTGAGGTGTGTCCCCAATCAAAAAACACTTTTTAGATCATCCAAATATTATGCTTCGCACTTTTTAACTATGTTTTAGCTCAAATAGTCACAATTAATTAATAACACATACCTGTCACCTGACACCATGGCTGATAGGCCCAGCCCAGTTCATTTCAATTTTTGTTATTGAATAACAGGGTTAGATAAATATATTTTAGTATAAATACGATATTTTATTGGCACAATTTGAAAAACTGAAAGTAACATATACATTTTTGTTGTATTTGTGAAATGCTCAAAATATAACTACGTAGCCATTCACTATTCACTTTGATAAATCATAGTTAATAAAATCAAAATATGTATTGATTTGTAGTCTAAATGTAAGTCTATTCACTGTGTCAGCCGGTTTATCATACGTTAGTGGATAGAAGGAAAATATCCATCACGAGGCCTGCGACTCACGGGCTGGGAGCTGAACGAATTCATGTCATAGCGGTGACACCGGATTACAACGGTTGCTCTTTTTTGCTTTACCCATTTAATTACGCTGACGTTTTATAACACAACAAATTATATAACTTCATTTTCAATGTTTACAAGATGTATTTTAAAAATTTGGCAGCATTATCCGTTTAGAATCTGATTTAATGCCCTTATAATATATTCGATATTTAAATTTTTAAAAGGAATTACTAACACAAATGAGCACGAGGGCGCCTGTTGGTGCCCCCTTGTTCACGGCACCCGGAGTGATCGCCCCGCTCGCCCCCTCCTTGTGGTGGCCCTGATTTGGCGTTAGACTCAGACTTCACTGATGCCGTTGACGGGAATGTTAACCTAGGATGGTTATATTGTGATATGATTTTCACATCCTTTCCCTCCAATTACGAGGATGAGTTTCCTTTAAACTAGGCTTCTAAACTCTTTCTCTTAGATTATATGTATGAAAAAAGTGCATTGAGCAAAAACATTTAGTAATGAATAAAATGATAAAGTATTAGGAAAAAAGTAGAACACAAATAAAAGAAAAGACACTAACACAAATTTACACACACTTCAATATTTCGATGCCATTAAAGCACCTTCCTCAGGAAGTAGTAGTAATTAGAGTCTATGAGTCTAATTACTACTATTTCTGAGGAAGGTGCTTTAATAGCATCGAAATATTGAAGTGTGTGTAAATTTGTGTTAGTGTATCTTCTCTTAGATTAGGAATTATACTTTGTATCAAACGCACGGTAAAAGTAGAGTAGGATAC
This sequence comes from Timema californicum, assembly GCA_902141385.1. NCBI lineage: Eukaryota > Metazoa > Arthropoda > Insecta > Phasmatodea > Timematidae > Timema > Timema californicum. The sequence goes on from CABFOW010003342.1 coordinate 53,280, forward strand.
AAGTAATATAGGGAGGGTTTTTATAGAATGTTCCCTTCCCTATCACTCTGAGATATATTTATTAACCCGCTAGGACACCAATATCATTCAAATTTATTGTCACCTTTGTCGTGTTAGGTGACATTCGATAGCCCTACAGGGTTGGTGTGTATTTGTTAGCAAATGTGTTTGTCCTTGACATTTTGTATACACTGTGTTGTAAATATAATATTCCCTCTAAACAAACAATCAAGGAATATATGTGAGAAACATTCATAAATATCCTTAACTCTTTATAACCATAGCGGTTTGACAATACACCATCCATTAGGTCTACGCTCTGTGACATAAATAAATGTCAAACGAAATCCTCTTATCCAGGAGCTTGAGAATTATGAACACATAGTATGCGAGATGTTAATTACTAGTGATCCATGGGAATAATGTAATCTTACATTTATATAAAAACCTTTGTATGTTTCGTGAAATGAAACAAACAACCCGTAACTACAAGGTACGGTTAAAATTACAGTTGGACCTTTAATGTCGGTACATGAGTTTATTTGTTCTCGTGCTTCTTTCTGAACACGCACTCGGACATCGACAAATCAAGCTGTGGATGGAACACTTACAGATCTGTAGGTAGGCAGCCATGTCTGGTTCTAGCGGGTCAGGAAGACATTCTGTTGTATCTACATCTAGCTTGATTCCGAATGGTTTGAAGGCTTTCACGACGATCCGGAACAGATCGGCGAGTATACCTTGGCCCTCTATACTCACGTCGATCATGTTGGGAGCTAAAATATCACATAATAATATTTATTTACTTATTTACTTAGCACAACGCCTTACCAACCATTCGGGATTTACTTATACGTACTAATTACACTAATGTCTTAGGTGGGGGGAAAGTTTAATTTAGAGGAAGTGTACCCACATTATCATGAATAAAGTTTGGAAAACCATCTAGAAAAAAACTCAATACTCCCGACCGAAATTCAAGACATGACTTCCCCATCATTGGAAGTCCAGTATATTTTGAAAGCGCCTCAAACCATGCAGCCACCGAAGCAGTTTATAGTCATATATAGCTTATACCGACATAAATATTGAAATAAAATATTATTTTTAGTTACAAAGGTTGTATGTACAGAATTAATTACCAGTCGCCAAACGGTTGGTTGTATTTCAGACCTAGTCAAAGTGTTTCAATATGTTATGGCTGATTCTGACCAGATAAACTTGTGCCCAGTTGAAACACTGCGTTATGGTCAGTAGCGTAATTGGATCAAGCAGTTCAGATCGGTCGCAATTAAACAGTATCAAACAGTTTCAACCAGGAAAATTTCCTTTAGTGTTTTAACAGTTTTTATGTGAGTGTTCAGTAGTCGTAGTGCAACAACAAACTTATAAACCTGCGAGGCGAGACATCTCATCTGATCGTGCGTGATGTAAAACAATACAGTAATGAATTCCAGTCTCAGAACCAACACCCACCTTTAACGACGGTCTTGAATCTGCCGTGTTTCCGGATAAGCATCATCAGCCAATACAGGCTGTAATCCATCGCAAGGAATGTGAAGATCTTGACCGAGCCCATTAAAAGAAGGAAGGCTGACTTTGCCAGCTTTAACTTCTCCGCCGGCACCAGGCGGATGGACTTCACCTGAACACAGATTACAACGTCAGGTACGGAGCTGAACGGGGTAGTTACAGGGTTTTTTATTTATTAGCTGCTAGAAAATATATCTTCTCTAGATTTTCTTGATCACGAATAAAATATATATAAAATATAAAAACATTTGCATTTGGTATAACTGACAGTTTGAAAATATGATCATATGGATTTAATAGTTCCTATTGAATTGTGTTAAATGTATCGCTAATCAATATTCAAGCAGATTCTACAAGATTGAAAGATATGAATAGAGTTGTAAACAAGAGTACAATTTTTAACTTAAACCAAAATATATTTTATAACCGCATCTGGGGCCCGTCTTTTCGGTATCAACCTCTCTGCCATTCGTCACATAGTTTGAATTCTCTATCTCTCCCACTGTGGGTCACGAGTCTTGTGACCAATTACTCAACCCCGGTCTGGAACCAGTCGCATCTTCTTGCGGGTTGAAAGAGTTTAGAAAAAGGTCCTCGTTCTATCAATGCCCCTGCTCACACCTATTTTCGGTGTTATATCTCTTACTGGTCTCGAACACACGACCACACAGCGCTGCGTGGTTGTTGTCTAATTCAAACATTCAGGATGGTTCATGGCATCCTCCTCCATACTGAACAGGGGCTCGAGCTGTAGGATATCCTCGTCACAAGTTGCTGTAACCTGGTAGCTAAGTATGTGAAGCACTCCTAAGTAACAACTACCGTCCTTCCCGGCCTCCCTATTCTGAACAAGGGCTCAAGCTGTAGGACATCCTCGTCACAAGTTGCTATAACCTGGTAGCTAAGTATGTGAAGCACTCCGAAGTAACAACTAGCGTCCTTCCCGGCCTCCCTATCCTGAACAGGGGCTCAAGCTGTAGGACATCCTCGTCACAAGTTGCTGTAACCTGGTAGCTAAGTATGTGAAGCACTCCGAAGTAACAACTAGCGTCCTTCCCGGCCTCCCTATCCTGAACAG
>CABFOW010003342.1:57490-76449 GCA_902141385.1 Timema californicum
AACAACATCCACATGGCCTACGTGGCTTTTTGCAGGCATCGTAACGTCACCACGTGTGTTTATGTATCCCCATCATAACAATGAAATCCCTATATAATGGCTATGCAAGTATGCAATGACTGACTATTCTACGATCGACGATCAACGACGGATCATTGTCATGGAGCTGGGCAATGGCTGGAGAAGGACTTGTAAATGTATCTAACTCGTCGCTTAGACGGGTGGAGTTATGAACTCTAACTTCTTTAGTATCTTTAATTTTCTAACATAAAATATTCTGTTTCAAAATTTATCATATTTATTATTTGATCGTCTATTTAATTTAAAATACTATATCATAAAAATGTCGCCGCTCGGGCGCTGGACGTGTACTTTTGTATTTATTCTCGTAAATATTTTCAGTTACGTGCTAATTATAAGTTGACATGTTAATATTTATTTGTTTGGAATTGTAGAGTATTCCCGTTTTTTTTAAGTAACTTTTCGTATTTGAATTTATGGTTAGAATTAACTTAACGTGATGTAACTTTTTTGGAATTTGAATTAGGATAACTTTAATCTTTTGTAACGTAAGTTCCTTTTGAACAGCTCAGTTTAGTTTATTTATTTTGGGAACTGTGTGTCCCATATTCTCTGTCAGATCGGGTAGTCCCGTGGGAGTTTGGCTTATGTCTGGTAGTCGAACCCTCACGTTTTGTAAACTCTGTAATGTAGTCCTCAACATTTAATTTTCTTTATATATAAGATATCGTTTTTTATGAATTACGAATCCTTTGGAACCATATCAAGGTGCCCATTAGGCCCTTATAATTTTTGTATCGCATATAAATAAATACGCTGTAGTATTGTCTCATATAGACTGGTCTATCAATATTGTGATGGATATCATGTTTCCTTTTGTTAAAATACTTGCGCAACTTGAATTTTGTAAAGTTGTTTACTTCGAGTATGATTTCTAAGAGAACTCATTATGATATAATGAGACCATTTATTGTCATCTGCGCTATTGTCATTAATTGAATAAACTACTCTTTGTTGAATTTACATATTTTTATAATTTCCATTTGTTTGTATGTTAGTTTACATCCTCTCCCTTTTATTACCTTTTAATGGTCGGGGTAGTATTGAGACGTAGAGAGGGTGTAACATTGGGATACCGACACCTTAGACCATATGCCCATCAGTGTGGGTAAATAAATTTACTATTCAGAATTTGATTAAGTGTTTATATAGCTATGAATTTGTGACTATAAAATGGCTGAATCTTGGAAAATAGTATGATCAGGGTAAAGTTGAGGTGAATGCAGCTTCATTAGCATGGACCATAATGGTGAACAAACCACCAGCCCAAACCTGTGCTGGAATATCGTTACTAACGGTTGCAAGAGCTACCAGATCTCCCGTCATAAATTCACACGTCAAACCATGAGTTCTAAGTCTGTTAATTTTGACATATAATACCAATATTGATGACCACCGTAAAAATGAAGATTTCTAGAGAGGATCAATAATGGAACTCAATATAAACCATGTCTAGAATAAAAGAAGTAATTGGGTGCATTAATTTGAACAGAAGATTAAAATTAATGTTGTTCTAATCACCAAGAAGTCGAAGGAACAAGAGAAGACCAAGAGAAATATGGAAAAGAGACAATAGGGGACCACTCACTCTAATAACTATGTGGACTATATGGGGATGATGATAATATAATTACATCTTGTCAATATTGAGAGCAAACATATGTTGTGTGTGGTATGTGTACCCTCAGAAGCACGTGACGCTCCCAATGAGCTCTATCGACCAGAACATGTGTTTGTAGTGCATGTCTAGGAGTGATTATGATAAACAAATTAAAGATAATCTTGACGTGTTGTTTTGTATATTTCTAAGCCTTGCTTTGCCTTTGCCGTGGCTTTGTTTAACTTAGCTCTTAAAGTTATATGATTATTTATAAACTATCTTAAATCTAGAACACCCACAATGACCAGACCATCTGCTGTTAATTCACCACTGTGAAAGAAGAAACCCACATTTCACCAATAATATTGTTTTCAGCCATGCCGGGAATTTAACCCGGGGGGCCCTAACTCAGTAGACAGATTTCCTACTGACTGAACTAAGGTGTAGGACCAAAGTTATATTAAAAATTGGTAAATACCGTTTATACTTTACAAGATTTAAAGAAATTGTTGCTTTTTTTTACTTTCTCAGTAATAAAAAGTCCGTAAATGCAGAAATAATATTTTTACCCTGTAAAAAAGGCCTTCATAATGGATTAAATTTAATTGGCATTGGTTGGCCAGCATATGTGCCCCACAGCAGTCCGCAGACAGCGGCTGATACTTGTGTCGATGTGCAGCTTATTGTTTAAAAAAATGTATTTACATTTCCATCTATACTCTTAGAGTAAATAGTTAAGAGAATTTTATGATTATGTCATTGTTGATTATCATGACCAATAAAGTCATTTAAAAAAATCATTGGCTAAGCCTCTTACCTGCTATAGAAAAATCTTATTGATATTTGGGTCATTAAAACCGTACTTTTGGTCTTTAGAAAGTTGTCCTAGGATCTTAAAAGATTTCTTTAAGACAAACATCAGGAGCTTATTTTTGGTTTTTACATTCTCGGATGAGCGTTTTCCATTATTTAATATTGGAAATAGAAAAAGAAAATGTTTCTGTTAACGAAGTATTAATTATTTTAGTAAAGCTTCTAAAAATCTTAGTGAAAGGAGTAAGGTTAATTTTCTAAGCATGAAAGTCAAAAATATTTTGAGTAACATGACAGAATTTGAAGTCAATTCTTTAAAAAATAAAATCTTGTATATTGTAAGTATTTCGTATATTGAAAATTTTATAATTTTGTCAAGGGATTTAAAATGCTTTGATTGGATGGTTTTAGATGAGGTTTCTATGGGACAATCTTGAGGAGACTGTAGAAGTTATTTTACAGAAGGACCAACCGTTAATGATTCAGTATTGTTTGATCAATCCGAATGTCTGAGAACATTTGTTGAAAAACAATTAGGGGAGAGGATGTAGAAATTTACAAAACTGAACAGGTAGTTTAAAAATGGCTTTCATTTGTTCAATGTTGCAAGTCCTCAGAGCAATTTTTTGAACATCATAAAATATCAGAGTATTATTTGGAAATAATACTTTCCTTAATGAACACACAGTGGTATGATGAAAGAAATAGGCTCAGGGCTTTTCAATTAAATCTATTTTATTAGTACAGTACAATATGAAAAATATGAATTGCCAAGAACTACATTAAAAAAATCCAAATATGAAGGAACGAGTGGTGTAATTAATCTAGTTCTAGCTAAATATTCAGAGCACAAGGAGACCAGGTGCATCAAGTCATCTTTTGAGAAATAAGAACTTAAAGTTATTAATCCATAGTCAATTCTAGGGAACATTTTAAAACTCTGGTCATTGTTTTGATTACCAATAATATTCTAACTTAAACACTGACAATGGCTAAAAAAAATTGTTAGAATTATTTTAATATGAGTTTTTTCATTTAAAAAAAGTGAAAATTTTGGACTTGGTTTATGTATGCTCTGAAAACTTTGAACGTTAGTTTCATAGATATACCAAAAAATAAAGTTTTAACAAAAAAATAAAATAAAAGGAATTATAATTTTATAATTTTAATCATTATAATAATATTAGTAAAAAATGGCTTTACAACTTTACAAATATTTAGTTACACAAAACTAAATAAAAGTTTGTTTTTAAATTCTAAACATAAAATAATTCATCAGTTTCATTTTATTTTCAGGTCGACTTGAATAGAGTACACTTTGGTTATATTATGCAAACTCGCTAGGGATGACCAGGAGATTTCTTTTACAAATTTACAGACTGAAATCCAACTAGAGGATTCCAAGTTGTTTTAAATTTAAAGATGAATGGATAATACCTTTCAAATCGAAGGCATCTAATTTCTAACCAGCTAAAGTTAATGCCCTCAGTGGTTTTTTTCCTGTTTGTCACTGACTCTTCAAGTTATTTTGTCAATAAAAAGTCATCTCTTTTCATGACAATTATTTCAAATGCTAGAGCTTTGCGTTTAGACTGTTTAACTATTTCAAACAATTCCTCTGGTGGGTAAATAAACTGTCTTTTCCTACTTATCTTTTCTGTAATGCCAAAATACCCGTCATTTGAAGGATATGAATACCCAGACACCAAAATCTTGTGATCATTGGTTTTGACTGCCATTTCAGGATCTTGTGTCGACTTCATGAACGATAGAGACATTTTAATATTTAGATGTTGACCTGTGCATGAGTCGGAACACATATTTTCATGAGTTGAAGCATGAGATTTCAAATGCTTTACCAAACATGATGCTAAATCTTGGGAGCTCCTTCTGTTTCATCCCACATGTACATGAACGATTTGCCAGAGTTAAAAGAATAAATACCCAAATTATAAACATATACATTTATCTTATAGTAAGCTATGGAAGTAGTTGGCTTAGAGAATGGTAGACATAAGAACGTAAGGACATAATTATTACAAGAAGCTAATATTTGGTCTTCTTTAAGAGACTGTCTCGCCTGATCTGCCTTGGCCAAATGGATTTGTTTGTTTAACTCTAAAGCTTTTTTTCTCATAATCTTGTTGATAATTATTAATTTTTAACTCAAATTCATCACACTTACGACAGGTATATTTAACCGGTGGTTAGAAGTGCAAATTAAACATATAACTAAATACACGATAATAACAATTTTCCTCTACTGGTGTTTTGTTTTCAGACTCACATTTTCCAACATAAAGTAGATACATTTTATGTATAGTTAACTCAGGGTTGAGCTACTTCCTATTAGGATTATCTTTTCTAGTGTAATGACTTTGGTACACTGGAAACGAGTTTATCTGTTCAATGACGTCTTTATCATCAATTTTGTTGCCTGGAATTTTTTTTGCCTCGACTGTCAGTAACAGCAAAAACCTCTTCTTTGGAAAAAAACACTTATGCAATCTACCCCAACTAATATGTAATGTTTGTAAAAAAACTGCTTACAAACTTGAGTGGTTTTATTTCTCAGCTATAGAAAGTACATGTAAGTTCTCTTTTTAGTAGAACCAGATCCATCCCTGGTACGAGTTCTTGCAACTGCATGTGACTGTGCGAGTCCTATTAGGAAAGTATTCTTCTGTGAATAATCGCCTAACTTCCAAAACGAATCAAAAATCTTCTGGCGATCTTTTGAACCCATTTTAGCATTGCATTGGCGTTTACATTTACAGCTAAAATTAACAGGGAGTTTTTTTAAGGCATTACTACACCTTTACTAGTAGTATATTCATGTGTTATGTTTCGACATCGTTTTCTGATGAGGTTTTTTTTTTCCTTTAGATAGTTCCTTTTTCCTCTCTCAGTAATTTCATCTTGTGGGCTCACTAATTGATCACTTTGCCTAGCGTTGTAGGTAGTTCTACCTCTGGAACATAAATAGTGACCAAAAGAACAATAATAGCTATATTTTTATTAAAATCATAATTAGGTTATAAGTTTTAGCCTTACTTACTTGATCTATCAAGGTATAGTAATAGCAGTAGCTTTATTTGTATTAACGAAGCTATCATATCTAGCCTAAACTTAACCTTAAAAATCAATAAAAACAAAAAACATCTTACCTGAGTTATAATTTAATTCAGAAGATTCACTACAGATTGATGGTTCATAATCTGAATCATCTGAAAAAACTTTAGTAGCCATGTTTTATCAATTTAAAAACCAAATAAACTTATATTAACACAACAAGTGTATACCCAAAAAGTTATCAGTGTATCGACAATCACAAATAATAGTACTCTAGAACTTGGTTTATTTGTGCTCTGAAAACAATTGAGAGTTGACTACAAGCGTCAAACAAGTGCTGCCACAAGTGGTAAAATAATAAACTATGGACTTGGTCTTGTGTAGCTCTGAAAATAATTGAGAGTTGACTACAAGCGTCAAACAAGTGCTGCCACAAGTGGTAAAATAATAAACTATGAACTAGGTATCTTGTAGCTCTGAAAAGTATTCACCTTTATAGTAGTATATCATGCAAAACCATGAAAACGTATAACATTATACTTGGTCTCGTTGTGCTCTGAACCCTCCATTTATTAAACAAACTTATGATTGTAGGTGTGTCTCATTTCGCCACGCACCCCAAAAGAATTTTCAGCCAAAGGTCCCGATCTATCGTGCTCAATACATGGCAATCATAGTAATACCTAAAGGCGGAATTGTGATTTTTAAACTAGCTTCAAAATTAAGGGTAGTTTTATGATGGATTTAAAAAAATTCAAAATATTAAAAAAAGATTCTTTGACTTTGTTTAATATGGGTATTTGGGGAATGTTTAGCAAAATAAGCAATAAAGAATGTTCTATTTTCATTTTTAAATATTGAGGCTAGCTTACATATAAGTGATTTTTTCTTAATTTCCCATTTATTTAATAAATTGTTATCAAAAATGGTGTCAAACCTATATCTGAAAATATATTTATATTATTACCAACAACAAATAGTTCAGGAACCCTTTTTAGAATTGTAGTTAGCTGATGGCCGATTTTTTAAATGTGTCTTATTATTATTTTTTTATGAAGAAGTGAAACGGGTACGTTGGCTAGTCCATGTAAGCGAAAGTTTGCACACTCGAGTTACAGTCGAGGCTATCAACTGTGCCAGTAGGTTGGTAGCCCTGTCGGGGAAGAACTTACCATAATGTACTTCCGACGCTCTATTCTGCTGAGGGGAAGTACCGTCTCCATATCTTTGGCCGCTCGACGAATATCCATCTCGATGAACTCGTTGGTAATATACAAGTTATCGAACCTCTCTGTCGTCATGAATCTATACTCGTACATCCAAACTCTGCTCTGGCAACAATAACAATTACATGTGTGACATGTGTGTAGATATGTGGATAGTCGAGCGAGTGGCAAACTCCTGAGAATTGTTCTAGCCCCGTTGGAATTAATGGACTCGTACATATGAGGGTTCTACATCTAAGTATGCAAACTTAAGTTATGGGTCTAGTAAATTATTCAACATTCAAACCAACAAAACCAACATTGGTTAATAATTGGCGGTCACTATTGGTTTGGTTCACTACACATATTTGTAGAAATACTCCACACACACATACAGAATACACTTGAGATGCACACCTTCAGGTTTCATTTAAAAGAGATCAAAGTTTGGTCATTTTAGGTTACTTGAGTTTGGAGCTGCCCACACCAGGGGAAAGACGTATCTTAAAATGTTGAATATAAAACATTAAAACATTACAGACTAGGAGAACAAGGCCCAAGCCAAGTTTCATATTTATATGTTTCTTGTTTCCTAAATTTGTGTTCACGTGATTTAAGGGTTTGCAATGGATGTAAAATTGCAAATAAATACGCTCGAACTGTTGATTCAAAAACATATATTATATCCTGAAATTTCCAGTACATAATGAACCTTACTTCTGTCTATATATTACAAAGTTTTAGCCTTCTAGGTGTCTCGGTTTGGTTTAAAGGTTGCCTACACTGGTGTTTAGAAGTTTTAATAAAATTAGATCGCAATATACAAGAGTTTCAAAAAATACACCCAAAATATATATTCTAATATTTCCTTAGGTGGGTTATCCCGTGCCAAGTTTCAGCTTTCTATGTTTATTAGTGTATGAACTCATTTCATTTAAAGAAAAAGTAAAAATTAAACCCTTGAGGCTCACAGTCTGGTTCTAACTTGAATTTGCCGAGGACATTGAAAAAACTATTAGTAACGGTATTTCAAATATAAAGAAATCAATTATACTTATAGGTGAGAGTTACTCTAATAAGAAGATGTTTCCGATCCTGACAACCCCTGCTTCTGTAATCCAAGCAACGCCACAGCAAGGAAATATTCCAAACAGCACATAAACCTGCAGCCACACTGCTGCTGTCAAACATTATCTAACCTTCAGCAGCAGACATCATCTTAGTCCCAATCAAAGTATATCTTAACAATCCGTCTCTTTTCTTAACAAGTATATACCGCAAACCTCCAAACTGGCAACTGATAATACACTGGTCTCCCTGGAAACTAATGGTTTGAAATAACAAGTCCGGAATGTCAGGAGGGATGTCAAGGCTTACCACCACACCAGTTTTATCTGCAGAGCCAAGAAGATGGACTAACCACTTCGTTACCTTCATCAATACGTATCGTCTACTAACAACATCGTGAACCTCGAGGACAGTTTTATAAATAAGTTGAGAGCCAACATTTTCTAAGTTCTCATCTTGTAACAGAAATGTGGGAATGATACAACGTCCCACTTCCAATATTTTATTGTATTTTTATATTTATTTTTTCATTTATTTTATTTTTTAAGTTGGTATTTGGTAGGGCTGTGCGAAGCTTCGAAACTTCAACTTGGCTTCAAAACAAACATCATATTTGACTTCGCTTCGAAACAAGTTCTGGCTTTGAAGCTTCGACAGTAAAAATATTGACAGCTAAAATACTCAATTATGTTAAATTATGCCCATTCTGAGCTGTTTTATACATTACAAATTAATATGTATATGGACAAAAACTGAAGTAATTTAATTGTGATTTGTGATTTGTCAGATTAACCGGAACTCTTACAAACAATGGTGCCATAAAACATTTTACAAGTAATATTAGTGCATTAAGTTATATAAATAACCACAATATAATAAAACAACTTAAAGAAAATATTCGAACTTCGATTCGGCCACGAGAATATTTCATATATTCGATTCGAATTGAAAAAGTGGACCTCGCACACCCCTAATATTTGGAGACCTTTTATTAGTCCATGTGAATATTATCAAAACTATTATACCTGTATTAGTCCATGTGAATATTATCAAAACTATTATACCTTTATTAGTTCATGTGAATACTATCAAAACTATTATACCTGTATTAGTCCATGTGAATATTATGAAAACTTGTATATCTGTTGTAACGATGTTACTACGAATAACAACATCTAACGCATACCACCCAGTAATATGGAATTACAACACTCACTGTCTGATGGAGCACACACACTATGACATCCTCTCCCTTGGATTAAACAACATCGACTGAAACGAGACTCTGGTCAGTGCCTCACTCGTCATCGAAGCCCCGCCCACAACAAACAAGGACTTAACTTGATCAAGATCGTTTCCGGTTCCGCCATCTGGGATATTCTGTAAACTTCGACTGGTTACTGGACTGACCGCTAAGCTTCGAGAGCGCTAGTCTTCTCCCTTGTTTTGTTCTTTGTTTCCGCCCTACTTTCCCCCTCCTCTGAGAACATGTGTAGTCTGTATCTACAATATAATGGCTGGTATTGTTTACCTCGTCACTCATTGTACCATTGGCTTGCACAAAGGTGAGGGCGCCGATATAAACTAGGGATAGGAGACTTTATTCAAAATTCTGTTCTGATATAAATAATGGGGAGGGATTCTTTGCTAAATTGTTGTTTGGGCTTACTTTAACATAATCATGTTTTGTAGATGGGTTTTTTGGTGGGTTTTAACGTGGATGAACTGCGAGTCAATAATATTTGTCTTTATGGGAAATCATGATTTGCGTTAGTACTCATTGTGTACTTGTGGCGCGCTCTCATCTTCACTTAGTTCAGTTAACCGATTACGTTGGTATTTTTACAAGTTTATGTAACATTATTATTCTAATGCACGCACGCTTTAATTGCGTGAATTATTATATATGTATTCAAATCAAATCAGATTATTATGTTAGTTTATATAGATTCTAACGGTGGTTTATGAAATATATTTATATACTTCAATTTAAATCATATATTTAAATTATCCATTGTTGTTTAGGTTTGTCAATGGCAATTGTTGAGACTTATTATTTTTTGATTAAATCACTTTATCTTATTATCTTTGTGTCTGCTTTGGCAGAATATATATATATAAGTAAATGTTATTGCTTAACAATTTCGTATTACTAACAATCATTTGTATCATGGTCTTCTGACAAATATTTAGGAGACTTGTATTGGATTTAGAATCTTGAGTTTTTACTTTAACTATGACCCCTTTGGGGGCTTTATATCCGATGTATATTTATGAAGGCTAAGTTTAAATCGTCTTGAATTGATGTTTATTGCCAGACGACAAATTGTCTCTCTAATGCCATTTTGGGAATATATGATGTATCTTCATTGGTGACCTGGCGGTCTAGGGGTAAGGTGTCAGACTTCTGTGCTGGCGGCCGGGGTTCAATCCTCGGTCCCGGCACAGATTTATCTGATTACCAAACCCTTCCTTCACCTCTGACAAGACATCTTGTGAATGTGGGGAATGCCAGGCCTCCACCGTGGTTCGGATTCCACGTTAAACTGTAGGTCCTCCATTTCATCTCACAATCACCCTACCATTACACATTAGCGTAAGTGCGTATAACCCGAACGGGTAGTAAGACGCGGTGCTAATAATAATAATAATATCTTCATTACCTTTATACTTGACTAAATTAAAATAAAACTGTCCGTTTTCTCTTGTGACTCCTTGGTTGTTGTTTTTTACCACGCTTCCTGGTTACCTGTGGGCGTCACACTGTATTGATAGTATCTTTGTCTTCTCATTGTTTAAAGTATATCTTATTTATTCTATTCCAACATAAATGTTCTAAGCAATTATGTTCTTTATATGTCGGTGATATATTTAAAATGATGTTTTGCATGTATTAGAATGTTATTTCAGTTAGATAATTGGATTGAAATTTGTTGAAACAAGCTAAGAAGAGGACATACAGAATATCGTAGTGCGACCACCTAACGAGTCTAATACACAAAGGTACTGGGGCGATTTAAAGTTCAGGACCCAATTTTAACTAAAAATAACGGTATTAGTCGTTCAGTGGGCAGTTGACATCTCACCTGCTGTCAAGGAATGCACAAACCATAATCTTACCGGTTGTTTTCTCTGGGGGTGACGAAAATAAAGTTTAGAGTGTTCTCAAACAAGGTGCTTCGGAAGATATTTGGTTAAAAGGGGGGGGGGGAGATTGTGGGGAGTGGAGGAGGTTATACAATGATGAATTCCATACACTGTGATTATCACAAGACATTGCTAGTAAAATGCAGCGTGAATGGAAACATCTAGAATAGTGTTCAGCGTATTTATTGGGAAGACCTAGACGCAGATGGGGGGACGTTAGAATAAACCTGAAATAGATAGGGTGTAATGAGGTGGACTGGATAGAACTAGCTAGATATAGATAGGGTGTAATGAGGTGGACTGGTTAGAGCTAGCTAGATATAGATAGGGTGTAATGAGGTGGACTGGTTAGAACTAGCTAGATATAAATAGGGTGTAATGAGGTGGACTGGGTAGAACTAGCTAGATATAGATAGGGTGTAATGAGGTGGACTGGGTATAACTAGCTAGATATAGATAGGGTGTAATGAGGTGGACTGGGTAGAACTAGCTAGATATAGAGTGTAATGAGGTGGACTGGATAGAACTAGCTAGATATAGATAGGATGTAATGAGGTGGACTGGTTAGAACTAGCTAGATATAGATAGGATGTAATGAGGTGGACTGGTTAGAACTAGCTAGATATAGATAGGGTGTAATGAGGTGTACTGGGTATAACTAGCTAGATATAGGTAGGGTGTAATTAGATGGACTGGATAGAACTAGCTCAATGAAAGATCGGCTTCTTTTGTAAGTGCGGCAATAAACTGTTGAGTAGAGTAAGTAGGTACAGTCATAAATATGACACTGCTCAGTGATGATGAAAACCAGTTGGCCACTGTTTTGTAATTTAGTTCAGTACTGTATTGTATCAGACAAAAAATGTAAACAACTAAACTTCTCTCTTTTACTGGGATACTAATAGCTGAGCAAGATTTTAGTTTTATTGTAAAATCAATCAATCTAAATTAAATTGTAAATGTATTTGTGTCTTCTTTTATTTCTTTTTAAAATCACCGCGTCTTACTACCTGTTCGGGTTATTCGCTTATATAACGGGGCAGGGATATAGGAGGAAGAATGTTAGAGGTAAACTAGCCGCATTTGCGAGAGGGAAAGTGGGAAAACACTCTCAGTCAACCCAACCACGAGTCGAACCCATATCTCCCCATCATTAGCGGGCCATTCTAATACGAGAGTGACGCCTTAGGTCATTTTTACTATTTATGCTTTTTATTAATCCTTGGACAATAAGTGTTTTAGGTAATAGCCTAATTTATGTTATTAGTTTCTTAAAGTTACAAAACCTCTGATAATAAAAGTATAATTACAATCCACGGAACTAATAATAATTTGATCTTAGGATTGTTATTAATGTCAATATTTTTTAATATTTTGACAATCTTGACTTGGAAAATATTTAAAGTTTAATTTAAATATTAATTATTATAATATAGGGAAAAGGTAACTCCTCAAACCTATTTGATAGGAAAGTACCGAAACTTAACTCACTGCACCTTCACAGAACAATTTATTTCGAGATAATTCTTTGGTGCGCCTACCAATGTGTAATCAAGAGTGGGAGCGAGTCGCGGGGTAAAGGTGGTCACGCCGACGTGGAGCGAGTCGCGGTGGTTGAAGGAAGGATACCAGTGTATGCAGCAGGTGTGTCTGTGTCTCTCGAGCTGGGTCTAGTGTACCAGAAAGAGAAATATTGCTGTTACTTGCTGTAGCTGAAGATGGAGATAAAAGAACGAGGCGACAGGAGCACGACATTAATAAATAAAGACTGTCACGTGGAGAATATTTACTCACTCGACACTTTTAATTCCTCCCCGAGCTATTTCCGTATCCGGTCCTTTTTGATGTTCGTGTAGTTTTCAGTCTCTGAACTGTATATATTTAATATTGTAAAATAACCTCTGTGGGTTAGTTTGTTTAATCTAGTTCATTTTGATTTAGTTCCCTATTTTTATTGGTTTGTATGTGTTCATTGTTCCTTGTTATTTGGTTCCCGCCGATTTTGAGTTTCCCTCCTTTTTTTTGTGAGTGGAAAGGAGGGGGAAGGTTGGTCGTTGGTTGCTTTTTGTGTTCAGTTCAGTGTGGGACTCTGTTCGCGTTGGGTGTCTACTATGACGTCCACTTCCTTTGCTTTGTAAATTCTTATTTATGTGTGATTCTGTGCTTCAGGCCCTAAAGGGGCCTCTTTGCTCCAAAACCCCTGCCAATCTTCGAGAATTGCCGAGGAATTAACAACCTTGTTCCCTATTCCTTCCTTTACTAACCCACAAGGTAAACCTCCATTTTCGCGGGACCTTATTTAGTAGAAGGTAAGCACTTGTCACATTGTTATATACAGTCCACCTTTTATCGGTTTGGTTGTTGTTGTTTTTGATGCTAATAGTTTGTTGACTGGAAAGAACATGTAGTATTTATTATATAAATCGCGAGGCACGGGGTAAGTGTACATTATTATTTCTAACAGCTGCTCTGTGATGTACATGATGATGACAACCAAACCGACTAGAGGGACGCCGGAAAACAGTGCATGCAGCGAACCACGCGGGGAGACGCTGCAGTTCTCTGCGAAGGCCTTAGAGCAACCACTCCAACTACTAAACCTTTGAAATCATCGCACTTCCTTTGTATATTAATAGCTTTTATTAAACTCGCTAGATGGTAGCGCTGCGAGACTTCTGTTTCTGGCCAATAACTTTATCTAACTGCAAGTTTTAGTTTTGTTCTTCAACTTTTGCTAATAGTTTATAGTATATTAAGTAAAGCATTACTTTTTTTTTAACATTTAAGAAAAAATGTACACCTGAATTAAATAGTACATTTAGTTCATTGAACACATTAATATTAAGTTTCGCTTAAGGAGATAGTTTTATAAAGGATCAGACGTTTTTACTGCGACCTTGAGATTGTCTTTGCGCAGTGGCAATATCATTACCAATGAAGTTTAACTGAGGTGTGATTATTGCTATTTGAAAACTTTAACCAATATCCCGTCAGCTCGATGTGAAATATCGTCTAGCTAGACAATTTTTAAAATTCCTCTGGGAATTAATAATACAATAATTAAACCATAGATTAATTAATTCTAGTGTTAGCGACGGGTGGATTACAAAACGTTTAATCAATCAGACCATTTGATAAATGATATAGAACTTATTTTACAAATAGTATGTTCTTCATTTTAAAAGCCATTTTGTTTATTAGATCTATCCGAATGAACCTCATTGTGATCTTTTTTAAAAATTCTGATGGTACATCCAGTTTTTTTTTTTTTATCTCAGGGTATTGCTTGATACAAAATCATCCAGATTATTTTTGAAAATCCCATCTGAATCAATTCAGGCACATTTCAAGGGGTCATCATTTTCTTCATTTTTTTTTTAAACTTCCGCCATTTTTACTTTCTCGCTATCTTACAGGTAGATAAAGTATTGTGATCGTCTGTCTGTCTGTCTGTCTGCTGCTCTCGTAGCAAGGGGACGTATGTGGAGCATTGCTCCGTGAATGTGTGTGCTAAGCTGTGAACTGATGTGTTGTGTTGTGCTGTCCTCCACATGAGTGGAGGTCATTCAAGTGTGCCGGGTTCGGATCCTGGACATGGAATCACAAACTGGCATTTGTTTTGGACACCATCGTCCCCGGTATAGTGTTCGACGATTATTTGGTCAGTGTGGGTAATGTTGTGGGACCACATAATGTTCGTTATGCGTCCAACATAAGTGGTGGACGGGTGTGTTTGTTTATGGCGGATTAAGAGAGGTTTAATAAAATGTTAGAAGATGGGGGGAGGCGTAGACAATATGTTTGTTCCAATACGAAGAGTTGCTATGTCTTCTACTAAAGTGGTACTTTCCAATGTCACACCAGATATTACAAATGATCTTTATTTAATGAACCAGTCTAAATATGGGAAATAACGAGTCAGATGAGGGAAATTAAAATAAGCCCTATATTACCACAATTTTCTCATGTATGATCATTTAGACGTATTGTTTATATTATTCCTTAAAGAGGAGACTCACTTCCTTTGCATATTAATCTAACAATAGATGATATGCCATGGCGAATATATTTGTCCACTGATGTTGCTAAGTGTTTTCGATGCTCGCCTCCCGGACAAGTGGTAAGGGATTGTACCCAAGATGTGTCGGCCACCGAGCGGTCTAGTAAGCCCCGACGAAACACTACTTTTAGTTATGATGCCACTAGCGCTAGCTAAATGACGCGGTTGACTGAGGTCAGGGGCAGCGCAGACTCCATTAAATCAGATAATCTACCATCCGTTGAGTATGTACCCACTATTAGTATATTTAAGGTACGAGTACACTGTAAAGTTTTCAACTCAAGTTAATCTAGATAGAGCTGGCTAAAAGACGTCTCGTTGTGTAAACAGACGCTGGAGCACATCAGTGAGAGTGTCTAGCTCTCACAAGCTCTCACGAGCTCTCACTATATCGAACAAATAGACCATCTGTTCTCGGCTCAGATGGCGAAGACTAAAGCGGTGTGGGATAGAACCAAAACGGTAACTTTGATTGAATGTTTTGAAAGCTATCTCGAAATATGGGATGTCAGAGTTAAAGAATATCGAGATAGAGATTTAAACAAAAGCAAAGGTATTGGAAAATATAGCCGAATCTTTGGAACTGGAAGAGGCAGAAGTCAGTTGGAAACAGCATAATCTTTGGTGCCAAATTAACTCTAAAATAAGGAAAATGAAGAAAAAGAAAAGTTATGACGGAGCAGATGACGTAGTGTGTAAAAGTAATTGGGAGTTCTCTGACAGTTTACATTTCATGGTTGGAAATGATGAATACAGTCCATTATACCAAATTACTCTAGCCCGAGAGTCTAGTGTACAAATCAGATAGTCACTCTAAGATTAGTCTAGCTAGACACACTATAGAGAAGTCTAGATAGAGTCGCTCTAAGATTAGTCTAGCTAGACACACTATAGAGAAGTCCAGGTAGAGTCGCTCTAAGATTAGTTTAGCTAGACACACACTAGAGAAACATTCAGCTGCAGTGTTCACATTGTTTAGAGAAGCTCTCTCTAGATTAATACTGTCCAGCTAGATTTTAATCTACAGTGTACTCGTACCTTTACTGTTCCTAAGCATCGGCCTCGGTCACTTTCAGAGATACAACAACACCCATAGTGACAACAACAGAGAGTTATATAGTCCTCGAGAGTGTGGAAACTGATAGTGCACTACAATGTGGTCAAAAGTCACCCGGTGAATTAAGTGAATCTCACATGGAGGATAATATTAAGAAGTGTTTAATACCACCTAGTGCTATCAGCTCTATTGGTGGGGAAAGGTCGATTAATGTCCTTGAAGAGTCATCGGATGTCAGCGAGGAAGATGTAAAACGTCAATCTCCAGAACATAACGATGACTCTGATTATCATTGGTGAGTTGGGTTAAAATTTTCTCCGAGTTCAAAGGCAGAAAAATTAAAAGTCAAAGATGCTTCGAGTGTTGATGAATTAATCTGGAGATTTAATTTTAAAGACAAACAATATCCTTTGAATAAAGAAAGGTTTTCAAGTTGTTGTTTTTTAAATTCTAAGGGTTTTAAAAACGCAGCTACAGTGGCGTGTGAGTTCACAACCAAATATAAGGACCTAGCAGAAATGTTACAGGATTAATTGTCCTGTGTCCGAAGTCATAATTTAAAATGTCGATTGTTGCGTTTGATTAAGTCACTGCAAGAAGCAGGCTATTAAGTTTCAAGATATTTAATTACATTGATATAAAAGCACATTGTGTTTCTACTTGTCTTTATTTTTCATGATTGGTGCTCTAACTCTGATGGTCAACAGTACCTGCTTTCTATGTACTCAAAACGGGTAAGAGCAGATATACTGTGTGTTCAGGAAACTAACTTGAGCTCACCACTTACGTCATATACCTCTGGCAGATTTTACCTTATTTTTATCGCCCCGTCAATTCAAGCTATCTCTGGGGTATTAATTGCAATCAGATCATCTATAGACCATGAGACTATGAGACACACTGTATTGGAACTAGGATATACACATTTTGTAGTATTAAGAATGTTTGGTAACATATATAATTTTGTTAATGTATATATGCCTCAAGAAAATACTTATTCCATCTTTGTGGTCGAGGTTTTGACACGATATTTACAACGTCTTGGAGTCTTAGAGAATGTGTTTCTGGCCGGTGATTGGAAGGTAACGCTTCTACCAGAAGACATGATTAATTGTACTGAGACCAGACTAGCGCTTAGCCAGGCCCTTCAACGCCTAGTTTCACTTAATAAATTGTTCGATTTCTGGAAAAACGCTCATCCTGATAAAAGGGGTTCACATATACGGGTGTTCATAAAAATGTGCCTCGATCACGGTTAGACCGCATTTATGTAACCCTAGCTTGAATTATTAATTTGCCATACAACCAAAAATAGTTCCATCCTTTTCTGACAACGTTGGGTGTATTAGTTTGCTTCAAGTAGATGCAAAAAAACGAAGACAGGAATACTGGAGGCTCAATATACAATTGTTAGAGGATGAACATTACAAATTAATTATCAGTAATATTGCCAGTTTTTATTCAGAACATAATATGGACCATAGTAAAAACCCATTGTTGTGGTGGGACGAATTTAAGTCAGAAGTACGTGAAGTTTCTATGTGACTCTCTGTGGACAAGTTCAAAATTGTGTATGCCGAAATTAGTGAATTGGGAATTATGGCTCAACAAATTTAATCCAAGGGTATTTTTACGGCAGATGAAAATAACTTTATTCGTCTTTGTGAAGCAGATATTAGAAAACAGTACATTCGTATGGCCATTGACATTCAATCTGATGAGCGTTCGCGACATATGGATGCACAGGCCCGCGAGTTTCTTACGCCGTTTATATAACTTCCTGCCCACCTTTCTTTAGCACCTCTGAATATAAACGGACAAATCATATCTGACCCAAATGAAATTCGTAATTATACTTGTGAACATTTTAAGAAACATTTTTCTTCACGCTTAGATGTGAGTTCTACCAATGTTTTTGAAGGAAATCCCATCGATATTTTTAAAGATGGTTCACGTTGCTTTGGAATCTGGTAATCTATAATCATCAATGAATAAATCTGTTCTTATTTTACTTACCAAGGATGGGGACAGGACTTTGAACCATAATTGAAGAGCAGTTTCTTTACTTAATGCTGACTATAAAATATTGTCTCTCACCATAGCTTCTAGGATGCAAACTGTTCTCCCTGATGTGATTCACTATTCCCAGACGTCTTGCATCCCACAACGGTCCATATATGAAAGTTTACATCTTATACGAGATGTTATTCACAGTGCCAATAACAAGAATATCCCCCTCGCTGTACTTTCCCTGGATCAGGAAAGTGCTTATGACTCAATTGAACACACCTACATGTTTTCCACGCTGTCCGAATTCGGGTTTGGAACAAAATATGAATCTATGTTCGTACCTTATATCTAAGGTCACAATGTTTGTTATGAATTGGAGATGTATTAACGGCGCCAATTCCAATGTTACGTGGAGTACGGCGAGGGGACCCATTATCTGGCCCATTGTTCACTATTTGTATAGAACCTTTCTTACACATGTGCAGACAGACCCATTATTTGGAAAAATAATTTAAGATATAAAAAATAACTCTGTTCTAACATAGTTTAATATATTGGAATCTATATACTGTGAGTATTAACTAAAACAATCTAATTACTACAATGTGCAGTATTGTATGCTGTATTTATGACTAGTTTTTACATATTATACGCAACTTACAGTACAGGTTGCATAATACACAGAACAATACGCAAATAAAAAGAATTGTGAACAGTAGGTTAAATGTATCGGTAGTGTATGAGTAAGTATGCAGTAACTGGTCCCACTTCACTAGAGATATTGTAAAGAACTGTATACAGACTGGCATTTTAGAAACAGGACTGCTCACACTTCACTAGAGATAC